>PVJA010002352.1:0-108218 GCA_004027025.1 Myocastor coypus
CGAGTGGTTTTCCCTCTTACCTACACTTCCTGTATGCTGATTCTCTGCAGTAACTACACAGCGATTTCGTAATCATAATATTGTTAGCATTTTTGGAAAAAGCTGCAAAATAAATAAACTTTGAAAAATCGATTTTAAATAATGAGAAAAGGATAAAACGTAGCCAGTTGCTTAATTGTTCTATCCAAAAAAAAAGGTAGTAGCGTAGGGTTTGGATCCCTGGGCCAGCAAGGCAGTGCCGGTCCTCAGGGCACACTGAGCTGGCAATTGAGATTGAGTGTGATGGCGAGGGTCTATAATCCCAGCTCTTGGGAGGCTGTAAGCAGGCGGGTCACTATGAGCCCAATCTAGTAGTGAGACCTGAACGTTCTGTAGACCATTCCCTAAAATTAAAAAAATAAAAATAAAAATAAAAAATACATATTGTTAGATTTCTTACCTGCCATGTCAGCAAACTATTGAGAGTTATTCCTCAGGATCCATCTTTCTCGCCTAATCTATTCTTTTCAGTTACTTTTGCCATTTTTTTTTAATTTTTTCTATTTTATTTGTTTATTTTGTATTTAGTACAGTGTCTATAGGGTCTCACTATACAGATGGGACTCGTAGTGATCCTCCTGTTTCCAGCCAGGTACACACCACCATGCCCATTGTCAGGTGCCCTCTCAGTGCACCCTGAGGGCGGGATCAGCACGGCAGGCCCCCGGATTGATCCCAGGTCCCTGTGTCTGCCTAAGCAGGTGCTTTAATCTGCTGAGCCATCTGGCCAGCCCCTACCTTTGTTATTTCTATCAGCACTTCTGCTTCATTCACGATTTATGTGTTTATCTTCTTGGACTACTTCTTTTTCATTTTAAAGGGAATAAAAAACAATAGAAATAATACAGAATTTCAATACAGATGATTTTCTTGGCCTTCTGAACACAGAAACCATCATGTCAAAGGATAGAGTATTTGAATATCATCCTCATTCTGATGAACTCTGAACGCCAAACCTAGGAGCACTGCATAGATTCATGCTGAACGACTGAGTGGCTGGCTGTTTCTTGTCACCTCTGGAGGAAAAGGAACAGGGAAAGGAACTGAGGATCTTTCTAACAACTAGGCTCTACATTGCAAGAGAGAGGAAAAATTCTCAGGAAGGTCCTGAAGATACTATTAGACTGAATTATGGATTTAGCAGGGCCAGAAAATTCTTTTCCAACACTGAAGTCAAGCCTGCTGGCCTTCCCACCATGGACACCTAGAATAAGTAGCAGTATAAGACTGCTGGCACTTTGGCTTAGGAATCTTTGGTCCCCAGGCCTTTTTGTTGTTGTTGTTGTTTAACTTTATTTATTTATTTATGTTATGGCAGGCTCAGCCTGCCCTCAGGGTGGGGCTGGTGCTGTATGTGGTGTCAGGGATAGAATGGTGGTCTCTGTGGTTGCCTAAGCTTGCCCTAAGCAGATGCTTCAGACCCTTGAGCTATATCGCCAGCCCATCCCCAGAACTTTTGCAGTGAGGCTAATCAACCGACAATAAACAGAAAGGAAAGAGGGCTGAAAACAATGCTATTATCTAGTACCAACATGCACTGATAAAATGTTTATTGTATTGTATTTATGTATTTGGTACAAGGTCTATAGGGTCTCACTGTATAGACCAGATTCATAGGGATTCTCCTGTTTTCAGCCTCCCAAGAGCTGGGATTATACAATTTTTAAAAAATATTATAATAAATTCATTTCTTTTATGCCATTCACAAGTAGAAACTCAACTCTTAGAAGAGCTACACGGCAGAACCAGATTCAGATTTTTATCTGAATGCATTTCTTCAGTACGACTTGCTAAAGACACCCTCCTTCAGACTTCTAGAAAGAACCTGTGGTCCAGTGTAGATGATATTCTCCTTGAGGATGGGATCCCACACCCCTGGTGCTTAAGCTTTTTTTTTTTTTTTTTTGCTTAAGCTTTATAAAAGGAAACTAGATGATGGTTTGGCACAAGATACAGCTTTTGCAGCTCATCACTACTGGTTTTAGCGATATACTACTTGACCAAGTGGAAAATTCCAGGCAGCAAGATCTCAATATCATAGTGATATTGAGAGTCAGTGCTAGACTCAACATATTCCCTGGGAAATGTACCATGCATGCCATGGGCCTGGTTTGTCCTTAGGTACCAGGGTTCACGTACCTATGTATTTCACCCCAAGTCACTTCAAGAGCCAGTTTGGTGCAGACTCACAAGCAGATTATGCCCCTCTACTTCTAGCCCTTTCCCTGTGCCTCAAGGCTAGTAACAAAGACCTGCCTTGTGGGAGGAAGCTCATGTTGCTTCAGTCCCTGGGCAATGCAGGTGTCTCTGCCGGAGGCCAACACAGGCTCTCAGGAGTATTTCACAATAACCTGCCCTTGTCCTTCCTTCCCTGTCCTTTCTCCTGTCTCCAGGAATGCAGACTGGTTCCTCGCTTGTCACTGTCCACCCCATCCCACCCAAGCCAGAGCTCCTGACCTGACCATTTTCTCAGCTCCAGGACAGCACTGGCTGGAGACCGCTGGAATGAGCTGTTTTCCATCACTGACCTGCAGAGCCTTGGGAAAAGTTTACTTAGCCAGTGTTTTGATGTCAAAGAAATCACACACTGTCCTATCGATGGCTTTCACTTGGCTTTAGACCCCCCAAGGTTGCTAAGGTTTGTTTGGACATTATGCAATTATGGGAGTTAAAGACCTTGTCATGGTCACTTCGGGCCTCTGGTGACCCTTTCCTCTCCTTCAGCAGGAGCCTAACCTGCTTCCTTTCTAGGCTTTGTGAGTGGCCACTGGCTGGTGGAGCAGCTTGGGTTAAACCCCTGAGCCAGGTCTCCAATCCTCCCGGCACCCACCTTCCTTCCGTTAACCCCACCTTATCGACCACTGTGCACATTAACCACAGAGTCTCTGGAAGACTTGCCCTTTGGCATCCAGTCCCTACTCTGTGACTCTAATTTATAACTCCCAGTGTAAATGAAAACCAACAGGCCCTTTTAAAGCCCAGAGATGTTCCAGCTTCTGATCCTTTGCTATGTATAAATCCAACAGCTTAATTTACTGAGGATCTCCTCTGAAGTCTCTGGCTTCTAGTAAAATTTAAAGGAAAAGTTCAACTTGTTCTAGAATAGATTTGAACTCCCATTGCCCGTGTCTCCTTCACTGGCTTCTGGGGCTGGTAGCATTTTTTCTCAGGCGCATCTTTCGAAACAGCACCCCTGCAAATGCTCCCACATTTTATGGTAAGGAGTCAAATAAGCTGGGAAAAGCTGCTTCACCTGGGGGGTAATGTGCATCAGTGTAACAAAGGCCCGGAGATGTTCTGCAGTAAAGAAACTTGGTCGATTTTATTTAACCAAGCCACACACAGGGTGCTTGGGACTCCCTCTAGCTTCTTTGTTTTCCACCATGTACGTATTATGAGCTTAAAAATATAAAGAAAATCCTCTCACGCTCTGCAACACCTTTGGCCATGCTTTGGAATGTGAAAGAGTCCTCAAGCCCTGTGAGCTGGCCTCCAGCCTCAGGGGACGGCTTCTTAGCATTCCTCTCTTCCTGTTCCTCCTGCCCCCTGTGACTCTTGAGAAACTGGTGTGTGGCAATCCTTCTGGGTCAGAGAGCAGCCCCTGAGGGAAGCCACTCAGGGAGGTGTCTGTAATAGGGAAGAAGAATGAAGGCTTTTGTCGGAAGATGAATGGGATTCAGCATACTTCAGAGAATTATTAACCTGACCAAAGTACACCAGAGGCTTTGGAGTCTCCAGTTTGCAACCAGAGTGAGAGACAACAGGCAAGAGGCCAGGGGACATCTGAAGTGTCATCTGCCCCAGACCACAGACAGCAAAAGATACTTTGCAGATGACCTGGTGTGGAGCCCCCCAAGTGGAACCCTTGGATGCTGAGGACCCCATCTACTAGGCCAGTGATAGCAATCTTTTAGAGATGAATGCTAAACTGTAACCCCAAACCCAGTTGTTTATTGCAAAGTGCCCACACTGCAATTAAATCTGAATACAGAGGCTTTAGTTTAGAAAAGATCAACTTTAGTTTTGAAGGAAATAACAGAGCTTTCCATGAAATATACGGCTTTCCTTCTCTTCACTGTATTGATAGACCTCAGACATACACAATGATAACACTCATTATGGGGCAGTGGTACCTGCACATGCTAGAACGAGGTCTTCCTCTGCCCATTCCACCCCCTCCCTTCCACTCCTCTCTCCCTCTTGACTTACAAATGCTTTCCTTCTGTCTTTCCCTTCTCTTCTCTTTTTCTTTCCTTTCCTTCTTCCCCCACCCCCCTCCCCGGTTCCTCTTCCCAGTTGAACTTTGCAAGGCAAAAGCTGGCGTTTCGGGTGCCTTTGCACAATGTGATCTTTGCTGTACTACCCGGGCTGACAATCTGTCCAACGCTGGCTGGAGCAACAGGGCTGGAGGGCTGACAGCGATGGTGCCACCACGTGCCATCTGCCAGCGACTGGCCACCGCTGCGCTGGACTCGAGAATGCTCGGCACGTTTGCGGCTGCTTTCCAAACTGTCTCTGACCCCACTGCAGGCTATTTCAGTGCCAATCTGAAATTCTCACCCACAATACTGCATCCAAGAAGGGATTATATTTTAATTGGTTTATCTTTACAACTATCGATAAATACAGCAAACGAGGCATGTGACAGCACATGCAGGCCATCTTTCAGAGGTGTTTAATTTTCAGAGGTACTTCAGGTCACACAGCTTGTGAGAGGTGGAATCAGCTGTGTGACCTTGGACATAGTACTTAACAAGGCCGAACCTCAAAAACTTCATTCACAAGAGAGACAAGGGTCTGGGATTTAGATCAGTGGTAAAGGCCCTAGATTCCATTCCTTATAACACAAGAAATAAAAATAATAAATAAAAATTAAGGGGCCTGGCAGGATAGCTCAGTGGTCTAAAGCACCTGCAGGTGGCTGCAGGGACTGCGGTTCGATCCCCGGCACCACATGCTGCGCCAGCCCTGCCCTCAGGGAAAGCTGAGCAGGCCATAAAAATTCTGAAACAAGAAAAACAAACAAAAATAATAATAATAATAATAATAATAATAATTAAATGATGACTAATAATAATGCATAAAATTAAAGCAACTGCCATATATAAGTGTGGCTGGAACATAACACACAACACGTGAGAACTACTCTGACCTTCATTAATATTTATCTATGCATCACATGAATATTTATTGGGCAAAATAGCCAAAGCTCTCAATGTCCACCATGGGAATGAAAGCAAGTCCTCAGCCAACTGCATTTGCTGGCACTCTATGTCCTTAACTGGCTCCACTAGCTTTACCTTCCAGATTCCGCATCTCCATCTTCTTCTGCTGCCGTGAAGTGGGATAGTGACACTAGGTAGCCTTCCCTGAGACATCCCATGAGCCAGACACATTCTGAGTGCCTCACGTACATATGGTGTGCTTCAGTCTTTCCTATGAAGCAGGCCTGGATCTTTTCCCACTGGTAGGCAAAAAGAAAGGGCAGAGCACTTGGTACCTTGCCCAAGCCCACCCAGCAGTCCATAGCAGGTGTTGGAAGTCAGACTCCTGAGCCTCTGTGTGGAAACTCCCTACACCTTGTCCCCTTGCTCTGCTGACTGAGCGGAGGGGAAGAGGGCATAGCCTGAATACATGGGAAAGGATGGAGAGTGCAGGGTTGGATGCAGGCAGGGCTCAGGCAGACTAAAGTTTAGGGGTGCTTGTTACTGCAGCTTAGCCTGGCGAAAGCTGACTAACACAGAGCTCACTCCTGGGGATCTTCCTAATTGACCCCATTATAGTAGATGTGCCTTTGTCACCTCCAAAAGGACATCTTTCCATAAGCTAAATTGGACAGCAGAACCCTGTCACCTCCTGGAGTCTGGGGACAACTAATTATTTGCTTCCCTCCCTTTGGGAAGTGTCCCTGTAGCTCCCAGTGCCTGGTGCAGGGCTGGGGACTTGGAGAGCACCTGGAGACCCGGATCTGCCCCGGGCTGTGTGGGTTTCGCCATGAGCCAGAGCAGGCCACCCAACTGCTGACGAAAGACTAGTGATGAGGCGGCAGGGCAGGACGTAGAGAACGCAACAGTCCTGTTGCAGTCATTCTAACCCAGGGCAACCCCGGGGAAGGCCCTTCCCATCGGGAGCCTCAGGATTCCAGGGCAGGCTCTGAGCCTGAGATCAAGTCCTAGTCACGGCAGTCAGCTTCTGTAACGGCATGAATTCAAAACCTTCTCCAGAAAGCTCAGGTATTTAGAAGGTGCGTGGGTCCTAGGGGCACTCAACTTCCCCTCGGATTCATCCATCGTGAACCCAGAGTTAAATATCGGCCGCTAGGGATGTCACCAGAAAGGGGCGTGCTTGCGTCCCCACTCGCTCCTCCCTCTGCTTCCTGTCTGCTGTGGTCTGAGCACCTTCCTCTCGTCTGGCCCGTCCTCCTAGGCCGTTTCTGTCTCGGAATCAGCTGACTTTGCATGGAAACTACAGTCCAAAATAAGCCTTGCCTCCGTTAGTATGCAGGTGACGGGCGATTTACCCCAGCAATGGGAAACCGACTAACGCAGCTTCTGTGTTCAGCGAGGATAAAAATGAACTTCGCATTTGCAGCCCCCTGCTTTATCCAGCAGCTCACAGAGAAGGTTAAGTCCGTCCCACAATGGCAGGGCAGACTGTCAGCACCCAGCTTACCAAGGGCTCATTTCTTGCCTCCTCTTAAGAGTCAAGTTGAGAGTTGTCGTCCCCCACCCACACACACACCTAAAGATCCTCCTGCCTCAGCCTTCTCAGCACTGGGATTACAGGTGTGCACCGTCACTCCTGGCTCCAGATCTGCTCACCGTGCCCTGATGCAGGGCCAGCATGACGGGTGCTACAGGGGATCACACTCAGGACCTTGCGCTTCCCAGGCCAGGCGAGCTCCCCAGCCCCGTTCCTCTCTCTCGCTTTGATCTTCATTGCCTCTGAAGCATGGGCTGCACAGCGATCCCGCTTCCCCCTCGACTCGGTCGCTCAGCTTTCACCGCCCCTGCCAGGCCTTAAACCTACCTCTACTCTTACTTCCTTGAAAATATTTAACACTGACTGATGCATTAGAATTAGGCAACTGCAAGACAAGCATTTTATACCACTGCTATCAATATAAAAAACACTGGCTGGGCGTGGTGGCACACACCTGTAATCCCAGCACTGGGGATTACAGTGCGTGAGGCAGGAGGATCGGTGCGAGTTCAAGACCAGCCTGGGCTACAAAAGTGAGCTCAAGGCCAGCCTCAACTGCATAGTGAGACCCTGCCTCAAAAAGACAAAAAACAAGCAAACAAACAAACAAACAATCAAAAAACCACTGGTCCACAGATGCACATGCAAATGAATACAGCAACAGATATATATATAATATATAATATATAATATATAATATATAATATATAATATATAATATATATATCATTTCAGACTAGTGAAATATTATTGTGGAAGCCCCTGCTACCTGCTAGCTTTCAGTTTAAAAGGGAGGTTAGGGGCCAGTAAGATGGTTCAGCAGTCTAAAGCACCTGCTTAGGCAAGTTTAAGCAACTGCAGGGACTGCAGTTTGATCCCTGGTACCACATGTTGCACCAGCCCCACCCCCAGGGCAGGCTGAGCCGGGCATAACATAAATGAAGTTTAAAAAAATAAAATAAAGTAAAAAAAATACAAGGGAGGCTAAAAAATTACTAGCATGGAGCTAAAAGCCCAATAGCGGCTAACCTAGGTTTTCTGTTGCCGTCATCAGAGAGACCGAAGGAGAGCAGCAGAGGAACTCATTCGCTAGCCACACATTGGGGTTTGCTTCATTCTTGCCTGAGGTCCTGTCCCCTCGGAGTCCTGTTTCATAGCTTCAGGCAAGCTCCATTATGTCCCCAGATACTCACACTGAGGTGGTGGAGTTAGTGACAACACTCGTTTTCCAGCCTGTCTGCTGCAGCTTCCTCTACCATTTCCAGCCGTGTGACTTTGTCACATTTGCTAAATCTCTCTGAGCTCTTTGCTTGCCTGAAAAATGGGGATCATCACAGCCCTTGCTTCCCAACGTGAAGCCCATCCGGAGATGCCTGACGATCAGTCGCACCCAGGCCACTAGAGCTAGCGCTCTTCTCTACCTGCACCACGTATGGGGGGCAGGCCTCCTGATACCCACGCTAGGGAGGAACAAAGTAAGCCGCCTCGCAAGGTCACACGGCCCTGCTTCTCCCACTTCTCAAAGCACTTGCCCTGTACTTAGGGAGCAGCATGGTTTGTCCTCCGTGTTTTAAGCCAAGTACTTTTCTTCCTGTCCTGTTTCCGCTTTCCTAACTTCTCTGGTTTGCTTAACCACCATGCACTAAACCACAGAACACTGGTGTCTGACCTGGGCCATCTGTCCAAGCAGACGCAGCCTCAGTTGCAATGTCTGTCTTGCCTTGGGTCCCTAGTGTGTGCCGAGGAGCCCTGGAATTCGCAGGGAGGATAGCCCTGGGATTTGGTGGAGGACAGCATGGGCACAGGGGAGCCCACCTAAGAGCACTGGGAGATGGATCATGAGGTGCAGAGCCTGCTGCCCACCTCAGGAGGGGCGGGCATGAATAATGTCAGCCCCGTACGTTTCTAGTTTGAATGTTGCATTTATACGTTTACCACCTGATTTTAATTAAGCCCTCTGGCTCACCACCTGGAAAGCATAGCTGCACGTTAGAGAAGAGCCCCCGTCTGGGAGGCAGCGTAGGCCACATGCTGAGGGCTTTCTTCCTGCAGGCCCCTCTGGACTGAAGCATCCCATACTTCTCTAGAGTGGGCAGCACAGCAAAATGACATCCACTGAAATGGAGTTTTCTTCCCTGATGGCCTCCCAAAGACAGGCAGTGTAGGACTCAAGGGCTAAAGGAATCTACCACCACCCCAGCACTCAAGGCAGGAGGAGGGGAGGACTCAAAGTGTTTTTCAGAAGTAAATCTGCAAGCTACATTTCCGTGTGGTCCACAAGGTCTAACAGAGTTGTGGGCCCTCCCTCCTAAGAACAGCATCCTCTCCTTAGGCTCGAGATACCGTATCCGAAGCCTCGGGCTTTTCCAGTCCCTAGGCTCAGGAAGAACAGTGCGCAGAGGATGAATGGACTCTGTGCTGAGGGAGGGACATAAAGGACTAGGAGCCTGGGAGCCAGAATGGAGGGGTGCTCATGTTGCACCACAGTGTCTACCCAGAGCACACACTCCGGGAGCCTCTGGCAGAGGCCCGAGCCCATGTCGGAAGCACTGGGGCAGGTGCGATGGACCAGAAGAGCCTGTGTCCGTGTTCCCATCCTTCCCTGGACTCTGAATGGCTTGGATCTGGTCGTTCGATTCTACAGTAAAGGACAGGTTGGTTGTTCCCTGTAATCTTCATGAGGGTGGTGGCCTTGGCCATAACCAGGATCTCAGAGGCTGTGAGGGTAAGAGAAGGGGGCACCGTGAGTGGAAACTCACTGTCCTACTGCAAAAAGATGGCTTTACTGATGCTCATCAAAGCACTGGTCCAACCCAAGTCTGCTTACACTTATCAAGCATGACAGAACCACACACCAACGTCCAAGAAAGGAGTTGGCGTTTCCATAGCAAGATTCTATACATGAATCCTGAATTTCTGTTGGTTACCTGCTGCACTCTAGCTTGCAGGTCACTCAGGGCGGGCCTTGTCCTCTGAGAATAAAGGTTAAGGTGGACAACGGTGTGGACCTAGTACAGCTTAGCGCAGAAATATTCTGCAAAAGCAGAGAGAGAGAGAGCCTGGAAGGTGACGACTGGAATGTGGGGGCCCTGTGTTCCTCCGTGGAATCAGCCACTGATGAACGCAGTAGCTAAGGTACTCTTAGGAGGTGGGGCCTAGGTGGAGGCGGGGCATAGGGGACGTCACCTGGAAGGGTGTTTTCCCGCCCCCAGCTCCTTCCTTCTCTCTCTGCTTCCTGTGTGTTAGGGTTTGTGTCCAGTTGCCCCCCCCCCCAACAAGCCTCATGCTGCAAGAGGCAGGGACTTCTAAAGTTTGTCACTAACTCATGATCCACTGGGATTATGGGTCTGAGTACTGCTGGGATTGTGGGTATGAGTGCTACACCCAGCCCGCGTCATAGAAGGAGGGGAAAGACTTGCTTTCTGTAGCCATTATTGCCCCTGCTCCTCCCTTTTGCTCACTGTTCTTTGCCACCACCATGAACTGTTGCCCTCTGCCCTGTGCTGCTCTGCCTTGGAGCCAGCTGAATACAGACTGAAACCTTCAGGAACTGTGAGCTAAATAAACTTTTCCTTCCTTCATTTTGAGTGCCAGGGATTTGTCCCAGCAATGAGAAAAGAGAAACGGAGACACTGGCTGCCAGCAGGGAGCAGCTCTCCCGCACCAGGTGCTTCTCCTATGCTGCTCCTGCCTTGGAGGCATCCGGCCATGGACTGAGTCCTCGGAAACTGTGAACCAAAATAAACCTCTGCTCTTAAGTTGAGGGTGTTGAGTATTCTATCCCAGCAGTGGGAAAACAAAGCATATATCATGTGTTATGGCCAGAGGCCGGAGTGGGATAGTGTGGAGGAGGGTCAAATACAAAACTAGTGGTAATGATAATCAGAATAGCCACAAAGTAACACACAATCCCTATAAAAATAACTTATTATATACTTCAAATGTGTAGTAATGAAAATAAATTCTGGTTGTTGAAAATCAAGAATAAGAGATAAGGAAGTGTGTCTGAACAGACTCGTAATATTGAAGGAGGAGAGGGGAGAAGATACTTGAGACAAAAGGAACACTGAGGCAAAAGCACGGAGAGAGAACATAGGCCCTGACCCAGCCTGCGGAGCAGGTGTTGGCAGCAGCAACGGCTAACGCTTGCCATGAACGTCACTGTCAGTCAGGCCAGGGCTGTTACGAAGCATCCCATCTGCACAACACCTTGGTGGACATACAGTGACACTAGCCCTGTTGTTCAGATAAAGGAAGATGAGGCTTGACCCTGCCAAAGATCAAGTGAATGGCAGCTCTAAGAACTGGGTCCCGGCTAGCAGGATTCCAGAGCTCCCACTCCAGAGGAAGTGATGGGGAGGAGGGTGACCAGAGAATGTTTCTCTGCCCTTTCACATACACTCTAGTGATTACATGCTGTCTATCCTTCAAAGCAAAGCCCCTGAGAAAGCTACCAAGCTTCTGCTTCAGAGATAATTGCCTGAGTCACCTTTTTTTTTTTTTTTTTTTATGTGAATGAGGATCATGCTGCCTGGTGGGTAACCACATCACGCTGAAGAAAGCCACAGACCAGGGTCTTGGCAAACTCAGCAGCTGATAGATGTGCCGTGCAAGTTGGAAGATCCGAAAGAGTACAAACAGCATCCCACATTACTCACATGGTCTAGGGAGAGGTACATTCATTCCCACGTAGAGCCGAGCGGGCAGCGAAGGACCAGTAGGGAAGAAGGCCGGTACAGGGAGCAATGACAAGTACTGACATTTACCTTGGGAGCCGGCTCCCACGGGGCAGAGAACAGGAAGCAGACACAGTCAGGCAGGAAGTGAAGGCCCACTTCCCTGGTGGCTTGGTCGGAAGAACTTCCAAGACCTTCAAGCCAAGGGAAGAAAAATCTGCAGGTGCCATCAGGTAAAAGGGAAGAAAAGATGGCCAGGAGAGATGGCAGCAACACGTACGCGCCTAGGAAACCTTGCCTCTCCTACTGGGACACATTACCCCATTTCCATAAGATAGAGTCCCAGAGGAGGGCATCCTTCTGGCCATTAGCAGGGAGATTCTGAGCTATTTTCTTGCAAAGCAGTGGGCTGAGCAGGCCCATCCATATTCAGTCTGGTCCTCTACCTTTAAGCTGGCGGTCAGCCTGTAGGAGAGAACCTCGTGCCTCATCTGTTCTGAGCAACTCACCTTTGTCCTGTGTGTCACAGAAACTTCCATGAGATTTCGTTGCTTCTGGTCACTCCATTTGCCTCCAGTTCATGGCTACTGTCATACCCATAATTCATATCATCCCTCCCTTGTTACCTGGCCAAGCATCTACCTACAATGGTTGGTGGCCAACGGTGGGATGGAGTCCATAGCAAAGGAACAAATTCCCACCCTGGAGACATTAAACTGGACCTTGTAGCCTCCTTGGCCTCAGTACCACTATGCCTGAAAAAATTTGGGAGGCCTTTGAGTGTCGGGAGAGGAAGCCCTCTAGGGCCTTGGAAGGTCAAGAGTACACGACAGCACACCTATAATCTTAGCATTCTGGGTGGCTGAGGCAAGAGGAACACAAGTTCAAGCCTAACTTAGGCAACTTATCCACCCTGACTCAAAAAAAAGATAATATGTTAAGAGGCTGTTGTGGTGGCTCACTGTGGTGGACTCCGGTACAAGGGAAGGCCATGTGCAATGGCTCCCAGCACACTGGGGACATGGTGCTTGTTGTTGTGCCGTTGGAGGCATGGCTGGCTTCCCATTGCTGGCATGCACACACATGGCCACATCCCCAAGAGCTTCTCCAGGTTCTGATTCTCAGGCACCACTCGGATCTGCACGGTGAGAAGCCATACTTCTAACGCAATTCCCAGTTGATTCATGAAGACGTGAAAATTGAAGCAAGAGGCGCTCTTCTGGAATGCACTCAGCCAGCCTTCAGGTCTCAATTTTATTTTTTTTAGAAAAAAGAAGAACCAATGCCACTACTACCACGGCACCTCCCTGTCAAAAAAAATCAAGGATGGCAGCTTAGAGCTAGGAAGCCACCAATAGTCATGGGATGTGTGGGACCGGAGTTCCGGGTGAGGCCCAGAGCCTGGTTTTCTCTTAGCCCACAGCATCTCAGCCACCATCTGTGGCTACTGAAGGGGACATGGGATAGAGGGCAGGGGGTGAGCAAAGAAGGAATCTGAGGAGGATGACAGAGAAAGTAAAAAAGGGAAGCAGGCTTTGTGACAAATGACGACTGCAGACTGCCTCCTGGCTTCCTCTGAACCAGGGCGCTTGGCTTCTCTGCACCCCTTTAGGACTCTGCAGAGTCCTCACGCACAAGTGGGACCGCACCAGATGCCACCGCTCCACCTCAAACTCCCCAGTGCATGGAACCTTGATCGGCATAAGCCCCTTCCCTTATCTATTACTCTGTCCAGGGTGTTCAGTCCCAGCCACAGAATATGCCCAGGAGGCAGGCTGTCCTCACCTTACAGAGCCTGCATACACAGCCCCCTGCCACCCAGCCAGTAGCGCCACCGTGCGTTATCCTCCTGTGGTCACCTTCTGGAAGCTCACCTCACACCTCCCTTTACCTGCATCACCTCATGTACGCCCTAAAATAAAATAGATTCATAAAGTTAATAGTACCTTTGAGTACCTCTATTCTGCAGCTGCAGAAACGGAGGAATAGAGGGTTCCAGGACTTTGTCTGAGTTGCCTTGGCACATGGTATTTTGGGGTCTAACTCCAGGCAGTGCAGCAGGGGCATCTGGGTTCTACCAATTGCACACACAGTACGGTCAAATACTCGGGCTTGCGTACAACTCAGAAGTCACAGTTTCCGAAGCTTGGGGTCACCAGTGCAGGTCCCGCACCAGGTCTGGGTACTAAGACAGCCTATTCTCGTCATGTCTCCAGTTCAGAGTAAGGGAAAGGGTATCCTAGGAACAGGAACGCAATGTCACATCTGAAATGCTGGCTGCCACCGGCCTCCTGGCCCCCTTGCGGCTGCCCTTTCACACTTCCTTCTCCTCTGAATGCCTCCTTTCAGGCCTCCAGGCCCAAATCCAATTAAAGACATTTCCTTAACTGGACTGGGCACCCTCACAGGCTGGGCAAGCGCAACAAGGGATGCCAGTCATGAGGATCATCAGCCGCAGCTCAGGCCACTTACAAAGCAAGTGTCTGAGGCAGCCAGTCCACAGACTAGGTGAAGGAAAGAGGGGCAGGACACAAGGTCGAGGAGCAAGGTAAAACTCAACGGAGACAGCGAAGCCAGCTGAAGCTAGAGCAGTCGTTCAGAAATAGACGGAGGGCTGTAGGCTGAGCTACACCAAGGTCATGGATGGCCCATCTTCTGGGTAGGGGATTTGAGGCAACAGAGGCGGGATAAACTTGTGGAACAAGTGGGCAAGGTGCCTGCCACCTATGATGCAGGGCACCAGGACGGTGATTAGCAAATACTACAAACAGCGATCCATCACCACACACCAGAAGCCAGAGGAAGCCAAAATCAGATCATGGGATTAATAAAAGCTCAAGTTTAAAGTGTTAGCCCTGAGCCAGTCACTTTGCTAAGTGCGCTAGACAGATCTCTCTTAGCTCCCTCATGGAGTGGCTAATGTGGGCTCACAAACCAGGCTGACTTTGAATCCGGATCCTTTCTTGTCTTAGCTGTGTGATGTTGGACAAGTCACTTATATTTTTGTAGTTTCCTCCTCTGTCAAATGGGATCACATTAGGGTTTATTCCATACAACTGTGTTGAACATTCAATAAAATAATACAGGTAACACTTATAGGGGTACTCCTGGGAAGGAATGCTTCCAAGAGTTTAATTATAATGATTATCAGTACTATTAACTTCTCTTAGGCACAAAGAAAGGGGAGAGAAGGGATTTAGGCAATGTCTGAGTGACCCGGCTGGGTAACCACCCGGTGCTCAGTCTACCTTCCTGGAAAGGCAGAGCGTCATCACCACATGTGCCCTCAGTCTAGAGCAGCAAGACAGGGAGCTGGGGGAGACCCAGGGAGAGCAGAGCGAGAGGGGAGAGCAGAGAGGCAGAGGAGCCACACAGGTGTGAGAGGAAAGTGGCCAAGGAAGCAGCGCAGCCAGTGGCCCTGGAGCCAGAGGCCCCGGGGATGCCAGCACCCAGGGCTACACACGGGAATGAAGCAGCTGCGCTAGCCCTGGCATGAGAGCCACATCTGGAAACCCCAGGGCTCTGTTGCAAAGCTCTCACTCCAGTCAGAAGCACACACACACCCTCGCAGACCTGAGCCAGAGCATCAGCCCGGCCCGGACAGTTGAGTGGGGAGGGTGACAAAATAGAGGACAGGGCAGGACACGCGGCATGACCACCACACATGAGGCGCTGTTCTGTGCTTCAACACAACCCAAGAAGTCAGTTCTACAAATCTCCCCATTCTATAAGCTAAGACATGAAGGCACAGTGGAGTTCAGGACAAGTCACAAGATCCCACAGCGGGTAAGTCACAGAGCCACAAACAGAATCCAGGCTGTCTGACTCCAGAATCCAAACTCCTAACTTCTAGAGGCCACCATCCACAGTCAGGCTGGTCTCTGAAAATTCTACATAGCCAGAACAGGAGACCTTGTCACTAGCAAACTTGTCACTGTATCCTTGACTTGAGCAGAAGAGTTTATACAGTACAGTCAGCGAAAAAATAGGAAGTGGGAAAAGCATTAGACAACCTCACATTGAGAGGCTTTCTGGTGCTGATAACTGACCAGTCCTCCTTGAAAGGGTCAGGGTCACGGGAGAGAGGAAAAGAAGGACGAACACTCGTTTGGAGGGGATGAGGGAGCCATGACAGACAACTGCATGCAGCCTACGAGCCTGGCACCCAGAGGGTCTTCACACAGGCACCTGGAAGGGGCTAAGCAATTAGTTCACAGTCAACAGCACACATGGCAGGCGAGTGGCTGTGGTCTGTGGTTTTGGTCTGTGGCCTATGATTACCGGGGGCCGGGGATCAGAGGACGCTGGGTCTGCAGAATATGGAGATTCTATGCGTGATTTTAGCAATTCTTCTATAAACCTAAACTGGTCTCTGATAGGTTTGGGCCCTAGGACGAATTACTGAATCATCATGGTAGTCCTTTGATATGGTCAGTGCTCTTAAAACAAAAGCCCAGCTTCCCAAGACCACCTGCTCCAACTGAGTCCAGGATACGATTGTCTTTCACCCTTCCTGCCACCTCAGGGAAGGTTCCCAATCAGATCCCTCAAGTTTGTCTAAACGTCCCCTCCAAACTCCACCCTGGCAAAAGGCCATAAAAGCCTCGGCCTTCCTTTGTGCCAATCAAGAGACTTCCTCATCTTCCCCAGATTCTCTCCATGTCCTCCAATATAATAAAGCCCCTTTTTCTTTTTCCTTCTGCCTGTTTCTTTGCTGCACTGGGTGCCTAAAAAACTATCAATCTTAAAGCTAAAAATAATAATTTTTACAAAATGCAAATGACCAAAGAATCAAGGCTCTTTCCAGTCTTAATTTATAAGCTGAACAGTCCACCATCATTATTATAATCAAATTACATTGTTTCCACTTGCGGACATGCAGAAATGCTCATCTTGATTTACCATTAAACCTGTTTTAAATTGTGACTAATAACATTTTAAAAGCTGGCAGCGCTCATGCTCACAAGCTGGAGCGGCTCTGGTGGGACAGATGACTTACAGATGGCTCCGTCACCGCCCCGTGTCTCTGGCTCATGCTGTCTCCCAGTCTCCTTGAGTCCTACTGGCTGATGGCTGCTGCTGGGGCTGGATGGACCGCTGGGCAGGGTCCCCCACAGGCAGCAAGGAATGCCCAGAAGCACAGCAGAGCCCCACTCTGAGCAACAGGCAAGCCAGGGACACCAAGAAGCCACCTTCGGGCAGGACCGCTGGGCACCAGAGAGACAACGGAGAAACTCAGGCACTAGTCCCTTTCTTATGGGAGGTGAAACACTGCTGCATTTAAGCATTTTATTACCCACCACAGCCATAGGAGGATGGATCTTTTATCAACAGTCCCAGGTCACAGATCGGGAGACTGAAGATCCGAGGAACTAAGCGACTGCCAAAGGCTGCACAGCTGGATAGATGTACGACTGGGTGAGACCATGGAGGCTGCTCTCTTTGGAGACTGTGAGCTTATTTTGGGGTTTTTAATTCCCTTTTGCAATCAGTATCGCATTTGCTATTTCCGTCAAGTCATCCCTTGCTTTGGCTTCAACTCAAAGAGTGGGCTGTGGACCGAACCACGTGCATGCCACAGGGCCCGCAGCACATAGCAGATCCTTTCCATCACCTTTTCTTTAGAACATTACAAGAGGGCAGTACTGACTGACCTGTCAGCAAATGAGGTACCCAAGGTTCAGAAAGGGAAACTAACATCTCCATTACTGGCCAGCTTAGTAATGAGGCCAAAACGCAAGCCAACACATTCCCGACGTCAAAAGCCTGTGCTCTCCTATTGCATAAAGACTTGGAAGGAGAAAAAAAGCATCAGGTAGATAGATGCCAGGCAATGAAGGCCCTTAGAACCCCTAAGAAACAGCCCATGAAGACAGGCTTTATCTACATGTTCATGCTGACTTGACCACCAGCCAGTTGATGTCGCCCATAAAGTTTGTCAAATCCAGGTAATTTCAACCCTAAGGAAACAATGATTTTTTTTTTTTTTTTTTTTTTTTTTTTTTTTTAGCATTTCTTGTGCTTGCTTTCATTGTAGTCTCAGCCTAAATCACCTGGCTTAAATACTATTAGGGTTTATATCTGGAATGTCCTTCCGGAGCCACCTGTGTTCCCAGCTGAGGCCTTATAATTTTTTTTTTAATTTTTTTTTTAAGAGAAGGGTCTACAGGTTGTTCAGGATCTCACTACTAGATTGGACTCAGTGATCTGCCTGTTTACAGCCTCCCAAGAGCTGGGATTACAGGCTTGCGCTGCCATGCCCAGGCACAATTACTGTCTCAGCATAGCTTGGGGGCAGAGACCACACGGCAGGCTCAGGTCCCTGTACCTTCTTGCAGACACTTTAATCTTCTAAGCTATTTGACCAGCCCTATATAATATTTTTTAAATTTTCTATTATTTATTTATTTTTGGAACAGAGTCTTTCCATGCAGCTCAGACTCATGATGATCCTCCTACCTCAGCCTCCTCAGCACTGGGATTACAGGCATGTGCCCCTACGCCCAGTTCCAGAGAGGCATGGTGCACAGCACAGAATGAGGCACCAGGGATTGAGCCCTGGACCTTGTGCTTGCCCGGTGGGTATTTAGGCCTCTGAGCTACCTCCTCAGCCCCACCCAGCTGGGGCTTTGGAGAGGTGACTGGGCCACAGGTTACTGTATTTATTGTGTGTGCATCCTCTGGTGAGCTCCAGGCCTGCGTGTGCAGCTAGGAGATAGGATCTGACAGGAACGGGTCTGCTCCACAGTGGTTTTGTGTCTCTGTGCATTTCCTGCCTTCTCTCTCTGCTTCCTGGCCAACACTATAAGCAGCTTTCCTTCTCAGATAGGCCCCTCCACCATGGCACATTTGCACACGAGCCGACCAGCGATGGACTGGACTGCAGAGACTGAGCCCAAATAAAGCTGTCCCCCTCTAGCTTGTACTTATTAAATATTATAAATCAGCGATGGAGAACTGACTAGGACAGACACCTACAGGTTCTCACTTCCCTAGAGAACTACACACAGCACTTTCCTTAGTTCCAATGTGAGCTTTTCTTTAAAAAAAAAATAAGACTCGTAATCTATTCCGCTAAATGACCACTGCTAAAGAAAAGCACTTGTAAATAGCAAATGGAAACAACGCTGTGAAGAAATCTGGAAGTCTGTTTTGAAGCTTTAGCCTAAATGAAGCCACGTTATACCAGACAAGCCCCGTAGATTGGTTTTGCCTTTGGAAATATCATCAGTAACCCCACTTGCGTTTGGAAATATCATCAGTTACACCGCAGTTACCCAACCCCAAAGCCCATCCGCAGTTCAGAATTTCAAAGTCTGAAATAGAAAAAGCAGAATCTGAGTTGAGGAAAAGGCGGAATTTGCAGAGCCTGAAAGCTAGGTTCGAGCCGAAGTGCTAGATGCCTTTGCAAAGCCTTCCCTTAGAGACCGGTTGCTCTGGGAGGTTGTTCGCGTGACAACAAGAAAGACAGCCAGGGGACGCTGCCTCCTGGGAAGATGAGGCAGGAACGCAGCCCACTGTCCCTGAGTATGTCTTTTACGGAAGGCCACAAAACAGCACTGATAGTGGCTGACCTGCAGCTTACAATTGCTACCTACCGAGGCTGTCAAAATCCTTCCTCTCCCAAAGAACCCACTCCTCATTCCCATCTGCAGTCCATGCCTTTAATAAGCACTCTAGGCATCCACAGCTCCTTTTTTTTTTTTTTTTTAAATGAGACCTAATCACCACCTAGCAAAAAAGTAGGGACTTTTAATGCATCCAAAACAAGCGAGGGAAATGTAAAGGGTCCTTGCCTGAAAGCAGACCCCTCAAGGCGCTAACGCATCCGAGCTTTGCATTTCCTGTTCACAAACCAGTAAGACTGTGAGAGACAGGCATGTCTCCAAACATATACATGACAGTTATTCATCTGCAATTATGTTCTATTACAAGTCAAGTAGATAAGGATGCAGTTATAATTGGGCGTGTTGAAGAGGGCAGAGAGCCAATCTGGCTAATTTTAGCTCATAGCAGGGGAAGAAGATGATGAGAGAATAAATCCGAAGCCCCATCAAATGTGTGAAAATTTAAGACACACAGAACAGTGCCTAGCACACATGCGAATGTTAAATCTTATGGTTCCTGTCACTGTTATTTTTACTCAGACTTACAACACTGTCCTAGCTCCTTTGGCCACATTGAGATCACAGAATTGAGATGAGCAATGCGAATGTCTTTGTTTTCTGGGGTGTTGTTTTGTCTCTGTTTTAGGCAGATATGAAATCCTGGAGAAGCATTTCCCAGCCACCGAGAGCAAGGCATTGGTGCCCCTACCATGCTCCGTGGGAGTGACTGCCTAGCAATTTGGGAGCTCAAAAGCCCTCACTTGAGGCTTGAGAAGGTGCCAAGGACTTTCCATGAGAACTGGTCTAGAGAGACAGAGACATTGGATCGTATTTTCCAATGAGAAGCATATGTCCTGGGTACAGACGCTTCCTCTACTCATGTATGGACAGAAAGAATGTTAAGTACATTCTGTCCTGAGATCTTCCTCACTCACACTCATCCTCCAAGGCTTAACTTTCTAATCTAAATTCCAGGATCCTGCTACAAAGCAGCCAACTGAAAGTTGGATCCAAGAACAACTTCTGGGTAATCTATTAATCAGGTGGCAGTTCTCAATAGTTCACACAAAAATTCATTAATCCAGACATCCACGGGGCTGGGAAGAAGCTATAGCTCCTTTTCATCCTTTCTATATTCACTGCTATCAACGTCTGATAGAATCCGCTTCACCACCACTAGCAAAAGACATCATTTGCATGCTTGCGCTTGTCAGCTACATTAACTCGGATTCTTCCACAGAGTCTATAAAAGGTCAGATCTGATCCCATGGATTTTCGAAGCCTGTTTGATAGTTTAACATAACCCTTGGGCAACTTCTGAAAATCCCAAGAGCTCACTGCTTTGGCAAGACAACCAACATGAGGCAGGTTCTGAAACTGCCTGGAACACCATCATACTCCTGGCCTGAGAAGCAAGCAATAGAATGCAAACTCGAATTAAAGCCTCAGTTGCCTGCATGGATCACTTGTGCCTAAAAAGGGGCTGGATGTCTGCTTCATCTTTGCAAAAGAACTCAGCTGAGCAGCCTGGTCGTCATGAGCACTAACCTTCTTTGAACGCTACCGTCCTTGGGCCTCTTCACGGATACATACGTGCGTGCCAGTTATTCCAGGTGATCTCTTGGTAAAGAGTTTTATTTTAAGTCCCAGCTAATCTGCGCAGCTCCCCAGGCTGCTCTGGTCCCTTGAAACATCTTAGTCCATCTCTACAGAGAGTCACCAAGTGACCGTGTGAGCAAGTTTGCTCCCCTCTCGCTTTCTTCTCATCACTTCTGTTCCACCAGTAAGGGCCCCCTGGCCTTCTGCAGCGACGGAGGTACAGAGGAAGCAAAAATAAAAACAATAAAGAAAAGAGCAGAGCCAGCTGACGACGGTCTGCGGGGACGGTGCCACGGCAACACAGAGGCGGGAGTGGTGGCACCTGTCCGCGCAGAGCTCCTGCTTGCTTTGTGTGCCTCTGGTATTTTTAGAGTCTGTAGGGAGAAGCTACACTGCACAGGGTGCTTGTTTCACTGCTAATGTGACACCTTCAGCTTAGAGAAGCGGGACTCACAGCAGCTGCTGCAGCCACAAGTGATAGGAAACAGCAGGTAACTTCAAATGCACATATACATAGAAGGTGAAGGAAGGAAAAGGACCATGACCAACTGCAGACTGAAGTGTCACAGGGCACACACGGTGGTGGACAATGGCCACTGGGAGATTTTTATGAGTTTGTAGTTGCCATATGGATTTCCCTCATCTCCTTCCTTCTTTTCTTTTTGTCTTCCTGCTCTCTCTTCGTAGCCCCCTTCTTCCTTTGGTGCACAGAAGCGAGCACAGGCATCTAGAGCTGCCTTGTCCAATCAGAACAACTCCTTGCTCAGTGATCAGACCAGGAGTGGGTGGGGCCAAAGTCCAGCCAATGAGACTCTTCTCTAGGCTCCTTTCTGAAAGCACCAGCAAAGAGCCTTTTTTTTTTTTTCTTTTTTTTTTTTTTTTTTCAGCACTGTAGTCACTAATTGTGGGGATGCTCTAGACCTTGAGCTGCCCAAAGCCGTGATTGGCTGAAACAGACAAACCCAGAGAAAGACTAGCCAAGAGGTGGGGAGAGAAATGATCTCAAAGACAGCACTTCAGCCCTGGTCCTGCTGTTCCAACACTCACTAAAGCCCTTGTTCTGTTACACTAACCAATAGAGTGTCCTCTTTATTCTCTTGTGTTGCAATTTCACCAATAACACACAAAAAGATCTTGGTACAAAGCTGTCTCCAAACATTCATCACCGAAAGCCTACAGGGACAGTAAGTATGAGCCGTCAGCCTGTCCCTTCACAGTCCCCTACTGGTTCCAAGGATTCCAGCCCTCTAACAGTGAAGTCCCACAAACATTTTCTGTTTCAGGGGCCTGGCGGGATGGCTCAGTGGTCTTAAAGCGCCTGCTCGGGGAAGCTTCGGCAGCTTCAGGGACCGCGGTTCGATCCCCCGCACCACATGCTGCGCCAGCCCTGCCCTCGGGGTGGGCTGAGCCGGCCATGAAAATGAGTGAATAAGCAAACAAGGGTTCTGAAACAAGAAAAAAATAATAATAAATAAAATTTAAAAAATTCTTAAAAAAAAAATTTAAAAAAATAATAAAAAAAAATTTTCTGTTTCAGAAACCAACTGGGAAATCCCAAGCCCATCCTACTTTGTACTTGAGGAGGACCAAGTTTAACGTTCACTCCTCATAGGTGTCACTCTGTACCTTTTCCCCAGCTATCTTTCCCACAAAAGCCACACTTCCCTGATGGTCATCCCGTATGGCAAGCAGATGAGTACTGATTTCTTGTCACATCGTCCCCTTCACTGGGTCACACTGATGTTGATGACAAGGATCACAGCAAAGCTGATGAAGAAATTTAAATGAGACCCTGCCCAAGCAGCTGACAAACAGTAGTTATACTTTTGCTTATACAATTCAGTTAAATTCTCACACTGCCCTTGTTAAAAAAGCATAATGTGCCCATCTGGAGGCTCAGGAGCATTGGCCAAGTTGGGAAAGACCACGTAACAAAGAAGCAGAGTCAGGATTTGAACTCCGCTACTTGCACCTACAAAGTCTGTGCCCAACCCTGATGCAATGTGCTCTTTCCATGGTCTTGCCCACTACTCGTTGGACATCTCTGCTTACCATTACTTCATACTGTGCTTCTCCTACCTGTCTTGATTTCTCAATATTCTCACCACCATGGAGCTCTTTTTTTTTTTTTTTTTTTTTTTTTTTTTTTTTTTTTTTTTATGTGTTTGGTACAGGGTCTCACTAGGCAGCTTAGACTCATAATGATCCTCCTCTTTTCAGCTTTCAGCCTCCCCAGTGCTTGGGTTACAAGCATGCATCACTGTGCCTGTACTCTGGCTGGCTCTGTGTGCCAGGGATCAAACTCTGGTCCCTGTGTTTGCCAAAGCAGATACTTAGTCTGCTGAGCTCTCACCGGCCCTCACCCTGGAGCTCTTGTTCGACTTAATTTCTTTCTTTGTTTTCTAGTTTAATTGACTGATTGATTAATTGATTGACAGAGGGTCTTGCTACACAGTTTGGACTCACCAGGACTGGGATTACAGGTGTGGGCCAGCACAGTATGCCCAGGATTCGGGGCCAGTACTGTGGTATCTAGAATCAAACTCTGGTCCTTGCTCTTGACAAGCAAGTGCTTAAAGAGCCTAGCTATATCCCCAGCGTCTTTATTTGTTTGTTGAGCGTCTTGCACTTCTTCTTGACCCATAATTCCATGGGGTGATTCTTCAAGAACACTCAGAAAGAGTGACCAGACTTATTACACTTTTGTCTAACAGACCTCCTCAGCTATTTCTCTCAAAAACAAGATAGAACTTGAAGAAATCAGAAGTCTTTGCAAGACTTCAAATCCTAAATCTTAACGTTCTCCCCAAAACATTAAAAATACATGACCAACACATTTAAGAAATTAATATTTGCAGCTGTTCACGAGTGATAGGGACTGGAAAGGTTATTTTGAATCCAGTTCCTAAATCTAAATGTCTTTTTCCCATTTGTACACCACAGAAGTTAAAATTGTATAATCACCTAAGGAAATGATCAGCTATTTAGGGAAAGTACGTATTCCTAAGTGTTCATGACAGTGCTTTTAATGATAATGAAATGTTAAAAGTAATATATATATATATATATATATATATATATATATATGATTGCAAAAGCCCACTGCATGATGTAACTGTCGCAGTGGTTCTCAACCTTTCTAATGCCGTGACCCCACAATACAGTTCCTCATGTTGCAGTGACCCCAAACCAAAAAATAATTTTGATGGCTACTTCAAAACTGTAATTTTCCTATGATTATGACTCAGAATGACTTTAGGCAACCCCTGTGTTTTGGTCGTTCGACCCCCACCAGGGTCTCGACCCACAGGCTGAGAACCGCTGGTCTACAGGGTCTACAGGGTCTACATAGATCAACTCAGCAATTCTCATTTTAAGCACCCCAAGTGCTGGGATTACAGGTTCATGCCACTACCCCAATCTCAATCGCTGTCTCGACGCATCCTGGGGACAGGATTGAACCCCAGTCACCGCACTCTGTCTAAGCAGGTGCTTTAGTCCACTTAGCTACCTGGGAAGCCCTTAACTGTGACTTAAAAACATCAAAGTTGATTGAGTATCAGTAAACATTATATCAAGAGAGAATATTGTGGTTTCAAAAAAAACCTTAACCAAATCCTAAATGAAAAAGCAAGCTTTATATAAATGAAAGCAAGTTCTATATAAACAACCCACAAACTTAAAGGATAAACTAAACTGACAACAGCAGTGGGATTATATTTTGTTCTGTTGCCTCATATCTTTATCAATTGGAAGTGTTGCTGTTTGTTTTACTTTGAGCACCACGGTTTGCACAATGGCTGCCATGAAAGAAAAAGGTCCAAAAACCAGGTCAGGGAAATGAAGATGTTACTGGAATATTAGCAAAAAGGAAAGTAGGAGTAGAGAGTGCCAGGGGAGGAGACCAGACTCTGAGACTCACTGTGGGTTTGAATCCTGGTTCTTCTATTCATCAGCTGTCTAACAGCCAAGTTACCCAGCATCCTGGTCTCAGTAATCTTCTCTACAATACAAGGATGATAACTCAGTGGCCTCACCTTATCCAAGATTTTGCTTTGCATAGTTTCAGTTGCTCGTGGTCAGCTGAGGCCTGAAATCTACTCCTAAGTTCTAGAAATCAACAATTTCTAAGTTTTAAATTGCACACCATTTTCAATAGCATGACGCTGGAGAGTCCACTTGCCTGTAAGTCACCAAGCAGCCACCTCCATTATCAGATTAACTGTCCTGGTATCACAGTGTAAAGTAAGTCAGTGCTGAAAATTTTTATTCTGACCAATTTTATTTTATTTATTTATTTATTTATTTATTTATTTATTTATTTATTTATTTATTTTTTGTCTTTTTGAGACAGGGTCTCACTGTGCAGCTCAGGCTGGCTTTGAGCTCACTTTTGTAGCCCAGGCTGGTCTCGAACTCACAACGATCCTCCTGCCTCAGCCTCCCAAGTGCTGGGATTACAGGCGTGAGCCACCACGCCCGGCGTATTCTGACCAATTTTAGATCAAACTTTTTTTTTTTTTTTTTTTTTTTGTGGGACTGGGAATTGAACTCAGGACCTTGCACTTGCCAGGCAGGCACTTGTGTCCCTGAGCTATCTCCCAAGCCCCTATTCTGATTAATTTTACATGCTTACATCTAGTAATCTGAGCAAGTGCTTTGAAGACAACAGTGTGTAACATAACAACTACTGTTGAATTTCTATCATCTTGTTTTTTTAAATTCTTAGCATTTCTAATTTTCTAATGCTCTTTAGGTAAAATTTAAAAATAAATACTACATTGCCACCACTCAGCAAAGCCTGTCTTCTCCCCGTCTATGCTACTCAGGACTATTTTAGTTTTACCTGAAAGATAAACATCCATATAGATAGACAAAAGAGGAGGAAATGATATTGCTAAGTACAGAAATTTCATGGACTCTAACAGCAGGAAGCAAAATAATGACAGCTGCCTTATCAAATGTAATTTAGACCTACGGTTGAGAGGCTAATCAAAATTGATTACACCTAGGAACTTTATAAAGTGATGCCATCATGTTGTAGCTATTTCAACTACAAATGAGTCAAAACTTTTATTCGTTGGCCAAACTCTAGCTGACTTCAGATCCCATGTGGACTACTGACGCTGATGATCCCTATCTATGTGGGTTATTCTGCATCGCCTCAGTTCTGAGCTCATCTTTTGAATTCCATAATGCTTAGGAAAGTAATGTACAGATAATGCACATGACCCTCTTCCCTGCTGAATAAGAAAGACCAACTCAGAGTCCAGCTGCATAGCAGATGGTCGTAATTCAAAATGACAAGTACGTGCTGGGAACAAGAACACGAAATGAGTCTCAGGTCCAGGCTGAAGGCCCATGAATGAGCGCTGAGTCATTTAGAGGCCAACCCACCTGCTAAGTCACTACCCACTTACCAGGGGGGGTGTGCTCAGCACTGCCCCAATTTCAAAGTTTTTCAGAAAATTCATCAGCTTTAGGGGAAAGAAGTGTGAATGATCTTACAAGCTTGGCCACTCGTATGCTTGCTGTGTTGGAAAATCACACGATGACTCTGAGCCCTAGAATTTGTAGGATTTAGTAGGAATGTTAGACATCATCTAGAACCTAGAAAGATGATACACATGTGGTCGGGCCAGGAAGCCCGCAAGCTCAGAATCTCAGTAGATAGTTTTCTACACACAGCTGTGTGCCCAGTGGGGAGTCCTCAGCCTAAATATGGCATCACTTAGAGAGGGGCACTTGGCTAATTTTCCCAGAAATATGTGATTTACACAAAGAAAATCCAAAGAATAGTGATAAAAATGTACTCATATGCTGGATGACAAGATCAGATCACACCCAAAGGATACAATTTCTCAAAGATCGGAGTGAACTAGGGAGAAAAGGAAATAGAACCACCCCCAAATGAAAGTTCTTTCCGCATTCATATCTAAGGCCAGTATATCTCCCAGCTCAAAACTTTTCTGGCCCGTCTTCCTCTACAAAGTAGAAGTGGTTTCTCCGTCTTGCGAGAGGGAGATGTTATTGCAATAAGCAGCTAAATTAGATAAAATCTTATAGGCGGTCAGACAGGGTGGGGCCCTGAAAGGAGCCAGTGCATAAGACAGGAAAGGTACCTTGCAACTAGGGGTGAGAGGAGCATCTCCACTGTAGGCCAGATATCAAGACAAAAGATAAAACAAATGAATCCACACACTTCCTAAGGATAAACGTCAGGGACTGATGCTCTAAATAGGTCTCTATTACCTTGAGAAAGCCAGGAGGAGTCACTCCTCTAATCCCCTCCCCCACACATACACACACACAAAAAGAGTCCCCATTTGGTATTCATGCCCGCTCCATAAGTGACTTACTTCCCCATTTAATCCCAATGTAATCAATTTTAACTGAGTAATTATACTAGTATTCTCATTGGTTGACCATAGTTTTGTCCCGCCTCCTGCCTACCCTTTGATTTCCCATTTTTTTCCTCACCTTGGGCCTGTCTTGCAGCACGGATTTGTTCCATAAAATCCTTAGAAAAGACAGTCTGTGCCAACCCATTCAAAGCACTCTCGCTCTCTCTCTCCCCCTCCCCCTCCCTGTCAATTTCTCTCTCTCTCTCTCTCTCTCTCTCTCTCTCTCTGTGTGTGTGTGTGTGTGTGTGTGTGTGTGTGTGTGTGTCAGAAGCTTTCTTTCCCCAAATGTATACATTCTGCCCTTAACGGCCATTGTTCTACAACTCATTCTTTAATTTTAGAGAACACACACTTGTTCCAGACATCTAGCAGGCTGGGCATTTCCTTCCCTGCTCTCATTAGGAGCTGAGAATCTATAACTCTGCCATGCACATCTTGAGTGGTTTCTTTTTTTCATCCTTATGACAACCCTGCAAGGATTACTTCTCCCCCCACCTCCAAACAATGAACCAAGACTCAGAGAGGTTAGACCATTTCCCAAAGCTCACAGAGCTTGTCTGCCTGGCTCTCAAGCCTGAAAACTCTGCAGGGTTTCACCTCTCATCCTGCTCAGATAGGAGACCCTGGATGGGCCACAGGGGATATTTCAATGGTCTTTTCAGGAAATCTTCAGAGACACACTTCTCAGGACCAGTGAGCTACCTCAGAACACCAGTCCCGCGGCAAGCCAGGCCAGCCATCTGCACTCCTGCTGTATTTCCCCGCAATGTCCATCCCTTCAAAGAACTTAGTTTTACTTCTCTCTGGTTCTCTGAACTCTCTCCAGGATCTTCTAATCAATCTTACATGGTGATGTTTTAAAATCTCGAGCCTATGGATTCTCTGGTTGTCAGTCTCTGTGGAATTTCTATCATGACAGTTAGGAGAGGGAAAACAATCAGATTTAAAAGGTTGTATTTTGAATATCACAGTAGATCTCTAAAGATTTAGCATGCCCCAGGGCTAGACCTTTTTTTTTTTTTTTTTTTTTTTTTGTCTTTTTGAGACAGGGTTTTGAGCTCACTTTTGTAGCCCAGACTGGTCTCGAACTCACACTGATCCTCCTGCCTCAGCCTCCCAAGTGCTGGGATTACAGGCGTGCACCACCATGCTAGACCATTTTAATAGCACAGTTGACAGCTAAGGAGTTTACCCACGTTGGGAGCCTCTCCATACACATGCATGTGTCCTCACAACTTCCCCTGAAGTCGGGTACTACTATTAAACCATGTCTCTTATGCAGAGATAAGAGTTAAAAGGATGAAGCAAACTGCCTTAAAATTACCTTATTTGAGAAATCTATTCATGACTAACCTAAGGTGTTTTTTATTGTTAAATAAAACTGAAGGGCATGAATCTATATTCTAATAAACTGCAAAACGGCACCTTTGTCATCGTCTGGTGGCCACCTCCATTCTCTCACAGGTGTAGTGTCTGGACTCATTCCTGGTCACTGTCACCAGAGCTGTCTTATGTGTGGGGGAAGATTATCTAAGCAGGAATGCGTCAAATCTTCCTGGCAAAAAAAAGAGAAAACTCCAATTGAAGCGAAGTTCTGGAAAGTGACTCAGAGAGGGCCCAGTCTTTTACACAGCCCCCAAGGGCCACGGAAGTGGGGTCTTTGGCCAGTGAAAAGGTCCCATATGAATGGGCAGCTTGTTCCGCCCCTGCCCACTCCGGATGAAGGCCCCAGAACACCCTCCCACACATATTTTCCTGCGTCATGACCTCATTTGCCATAAAGCCACATTACCTTCCTTTTGCAAACAATGGATGTGCTTATTGACTTTGTCCAGGACAGATTCATGAATAATTCACTTCTGGAGAAGTGATAGGAGAGTGTCTGGCTGCTATGGTAACAACTAAAGGGTCTTTTTTTTTTTTTTTTCTTAATGTGTCTGGGACTTTTACTCATGAATGTTGAATTCCTTTGAAAAAATGGATAAGAGAGAGGTGGGAATGGTGGAGAAAAGGCAGCTTAGGAATTCAGCCTGAGTCATTCATCACCAAGACACTAGAATAAGGGAAGCCAACTGCCTTTCTTGGGTTCACACTGCACCCTTCCGGAAGAAGAGGAAATGGCAAAACTATATCATCCCATCTGAAGACTTAATGAGCTGTGTTATTAGGAAAATTAACCATGCCAAAAAATTTATGCACAGAAGTCATTTGTACACTTAAGCAGCTAGTTCTTATATATAGATGCGCTCAACCAATCTGAACTACATCACATGGAAGTCAGCATTGTCATTCCATTTCACAGATGAGGACATCGAGTCTGCGTGGTTGAAGCCTCACAACCTCAAGGCGCTAGAGACAAGAGCTGAACCTAACTCTTCTGCAATCCAAAGACTGTTGTTTCCGTATATCTCCCATGTGGCAAAGGAAGAAAATGGAAGCCAGTTAGGATGGGTGTGGCCATTAAGTGTGGTATGTCAACTTGATTGGAGAAAGAAAATTGCCTAGCAGAGCAGTAAAGCACAGTGCTGGGTGTGTCTATGGGTGACGGGCATGCAGGCCAGCAAACTGAGGGGCTGTGGGTAGTACGGACCAAAGGCCTTGTAGCCTAGATGAGTAAAGAAGGAAAGAACAGGAAGTGTTTCCATTGTGGAAGAGCTGCTGTCTTCCTGCATCACCTTTGCAGAGGAGGCAGGTGTAGTCTCTTCTGCCTTCCCAGGTAGATGCTCATCTGCAACGCTCCACCATGCCTCCGGGCCTTCGACCTTGGGCTGGTGCTGCAGCCTGACCCCTCTTGGCCTTCAGCTTCTGTGTTCTTAGGCGACTCTGTTTCTCCCACCACACTCAGCCCTGGAGGGCTCTTCCACTGTGCACCCTGTGAGTGTGTCTAACAAATGCCCCCAAGTAATTATTCACCTCTTTGCTATTGGTGCTGTCCCTCTAGAGGGCCCTCGCCAATACAGGGTGGCAGTTACCCAGAATTCACTTCGAGGACATGGGCCTTAGATGATGTTCAGGGAAAAAGAAGAAATGAGGCCTAAATCTCATTAAACTTCCTTTCTTCACATTGATAAAACTGGCCATAATGTGTTATTCGTTTCACATTTTTACCTTGCATGGAACTATAAGCTGGACTCAAGCCCTTCTTCCCATCATTCTCAATCACCTCAGATCTCTCTGTATGGACAGATAACTGCCTTCCATCACCTCACGAGCTAACCTGTGTCTTCTCCACCTGGTTTCCCATTATAGGATACGGGCACGTTTCCCAGCACATGGTAACCCAGATGCTCAGAAATATTTGAGGAAGGATCAACAAAAGAATCACTAGGAGACTGATTTAAAGCAACACCTCTTTAACTTTTGTTTCACATATTCAAATATTTCAGTAAAGCCAGCTTGTGACCCCTAAGTCGCCAGCAAATTGGTCGGGTTTCCTATTGGTGCGCACAGTGAAAGAAGCTCTGCAGTGGGGCTGAGCACAGGAAGCTACTCACCCTGGTCTCAGAGCCTCTCCGGACCTGCTCCAGTGTTGCAGGAGCGTTCCGCCTCACCATGCGCAGTGTTTGCTGCCTTACAAACTAAGTGTGGAGATAGTGAAGCTTCGCCTTTAGAATTTTGATTGGCAGCTATACATGGTCACTATGACATTTAGTAACTGGTTGGGCTGGTTTTAGATACTCACTTGGTCTACAGTTAATTTTCTGACAGCCTGACTGAGGGAAAAGTGAAGAACCTCACCGGGTTTACTGAACCAAAGCATATGCAACACCCCACTTAACTTGAGGATGTCACCAGTGCGTCTCACACCTGTGTGAGTCCAGCCTCTTGGAATCGTTGTCTTCTTTCTATTTGTCATTGTGACGGAGGATGCACACACCTACACAAGCGCGCACACACGCACACATACATAAAGTAGCAACACTCAATCCACATACTCTCCACACGCAGTGTGGAATGATGGCCCTGTATCCACTGGGCACACCCTGCAAGGCCCCAGTAAATGCTCTGTCAGGCCCTCCGCAAAGGAAGTTGGCCTAGCCCTAATACAGCAGTAGTTCTCACCCGCTGCCACTGAGCTAAGTCATACAGCATCAGCAGGCAGCCTTTGGTAGCCTCGGGGGATGGCTCTAGATCCCCTCCACCAACGACACCAAGATCTGCCAATGCTCAGGTCCCTTACACAGAACAGTGTACACAGGGGTCACACAGAACCTGTCTACATCGTCCTCTGTGAGGAGTGACTGACCATTCAATGAGTGTGTGTGTGTGTGTTTTTTTTTTTTTTTTTGGTCTTTTATTTTTGAGACAGGGTCTCACTGTGCAGTTGAGGCTGGCCTTGAGCTCACTTTTGTAGCCCAGGCTGGTCTCAAACTCACACTGATCCTCCTGCCTCAGCCTCCTGAGTGCTGGGATTACAGGCGTGCACCACCACGCCCAGCTCAATGAGTGTTTAAATTGTTAAAAGTTTTATAGTAAAAGACACCTTGCCATTCACCACCCTCAGCAAACTCTCCCTGGCTTCAAACCCACTTATGCTCTCGTCTTGCCACTTTCTGCAGCCGCTCTGGAAGTTCTCCTTCATGAATGCCAAGTGACCTCAGATGCACTCTTGGCATTCTCTTCATGTATGGAGTTCATTCACAACTTTTACCTCTTGTGATCATTTCAAGTTTGGAGAAGGGCCAGAGGCCGCACCGTTCCAGGGCACATCCAAGTGGGTCTAGGAGCCTGGCTTTTTACTGGACTGTGCTCAGTGGCCATATTCACAATATTTCTTGATCATACTTAATAACAGACCCTCACCAAAGAGGCCTTCCAGAAATGCTTCCGAAAATGGCAGTCACACCGGCATGACTCTTTGAAGCAAGCAGGAGTCCCTCAAGGGGCATTAATGGCAAGATATCTTTCAGTGTAACACATTTTTTATTTAAACATATGGCATATATTTTGATCATACCTTATACAGTTTGAATCAGCTCTGGGTGACTCCCAATACCCCAAGTGCTGTATGCATAGCTGTTGTGTTGAACTATTCAGGGAACAATGACAAGAAAAAGATCCCTATACGTTCAGGCCAAATGCAATTAATTTTATGGGATATTTTGATGCGTGCTTGCTTGATCGAATCCACAGATGTGAAACCCACAGATTTGAAAGGTGATTGTAATTGTTGCTGAATTAATGCTGAGGGACATACTGCAAAAAGAGCTTTGCTAACATATTTTACAAATGACCCTCTAAGCAACTAACTTATCTGAAGTCACCAAGCTGGTGGCAGGTTGCAGAACTGGATTTGCACCCAGTCAGCCTACAACAAAGCCTATGCCATCATTTCTACCTTATAAGCACTTTCTTCTACCCGCTCCCCACCCATCAAAAAGCCCTTCCTACCTAGTATAGGTTTAAATCCCACCATTGTGTCTAGAAAAACCCACCCACCACTCATCTGTCTAGCAGCCGGAAGGAAATGCGGACACCTCTGAAGGAGAAGCCATCGCCTGAGACGCTACAGGGTTTAGCTGTTCTTCTACGTTTCCGAGAAGACACCTGCCTTCTACCCACTAGACAAATAGATATTGTTCAGACGCTGCTCTGGACGAAGCCAAATGTAAGCAACTTACACCTCCCTCACTTCCACTTGGAATTTGCATTAAGATGTCTTGGAATTTATATTTTCAACCCTCAGACCTTAAAGTGTCCAGCCAAAGATTTGATAGTCTCAGATATCCAAAGTCACTTTGAAACAACTAAGTGGGAGAAAATTTTACTAGGGCTATTTTTAAGTGAGAAAGCAAATAACAAAATTGTTTGCAGAGTGATACCTTATCTGGACAAATAAATGAAAATCACTCCTACTACCCTGTTCTCTCTCTCTCTCTCTCTCTCTCTCTCTCTCTCTGAAATGCATGTGTGTATGTATCCACTGAACACTTTTCACAAGGTATACAGAATTCTTTTTGCTTATACCTCCTTCTAGGTTTTTTGTATTCTTTGAATACAGAAAAATGTATTACTTATGTACTTTTCTGCGTGTTCTCTGCAAAACTCAGGTACGTATCTCATTACCGATGACCTCTCACTGATTTCCACACCGGGAGAGGAAGAGATTGGGAAATCGCCCAATTACAAAGGAAAACTTTAAGAGTTCCTTCAACTGGGAAGGGCATCCAGTTGTCTTTGAGCAACAATGGGACTGCAGCGCCCCCTTGTGTCCAGAGTAGTGGGTGTTCCAGAAATAGACAAATCTCAGCCCCTCAGGTACAGGGTCCTATGGGGCAATGCAGTAGAGACGGTTAGGAATTCCCAGGGTCAAACAGCAGCCAAACGCTTACTGAGTTTATTATTCACACTTCTTCTTGCCAGCCTTCCTAGGAGTCTGCAGCTCTTCAAGCCCATCACTGGCTGCCTAGAGAAAGGGCCCGGGCTCCTGCTCTCTTTCCCAAGGACTGCAGAGCATCTTGGGAAAGCAGCTTGAAGCAGGTGCCCTAAGGCTCCTCAACATCTGTCCAGCTCTGGTACCCCCAGGACGTCCACATCTGGCAACTTCAGCCTCAAGGAAGATGCATGTGGAAGGTTGGAGGCAGAAGGTGCAGAAATGTAGCCTTAAAACAATTTTTCAAGTTTTTTGCTTCTAGAAAACCAAGTTTTAGGTGTTCCTGAGGACCACAAGTACAAGTGGACTCCAATGATAGTGGTTCTAAATCAGCTAACTTTTTAATGTGCCAGAACTGGGCACACAATGGGCAACCATTATCTGAAGCCTCCGAGGTATGTGCTATCATCCCATTTTAGAGCGGATGAGTAACTGAAGCTCAGAAAGGCCAAGTCACCTATCCAGTCAGTAGCAAAAGCTCCTTACTGTACCCAGTGTCCTGTGCCAAGCTGTAGGTGGGGCCAGCTGTGGTGCCAGCGCACAGCAGAGGCCCAGGTACTCTGTCTTCTCAGGTGCCAGGCTGCTGGGTTCTAGGTGGCCACCAGATGTCCCCCAGAGGGCTGGACGAACACCAAGCAGAGGGTCAGCTACTCTGCAACATCTGTTAAATGAATGACTGGCACCATGTTTTGTTATCACTGGAGCTGTCCATGTGACCTTCCAGGAAACTCCTCAGATTTCTAAATCTGCCACGTTGAAGAGAGAGGCCAGCCCAGCCTCTGGTCCCTCCCTGCAGCTAATACAGGAGTCCCCTCCTCCATCACTTCAAGGGCAGATGGCCAAAGGGACCCATGCCATCCGCACTCCTCTTGAAGTGTTTCTTTCTGACAGTCCCCTCTCCAGTGCTTTCTGTCCCACCTTACTGTCTTGGACAGCGATGACAACATGATTTCAGAACTCATATCCACACTACTACTCCTTCCATCAAACCAGGATCTGTCAAACAGCAGGAGTAATGGAAACAAATGGGAAAGGACATTTTGGAAGTTTGAAAAAAAAGAGAAGGAGTCAGCGCCACATTTTCCTTCCTAACCACAAACATTCCATTCCATTCTGGGTTCTCTGAATTCTCCTAGAAAACCAACCAAGTGACACCTGTTAAAAACAAGGCAGGTACCATAAAAAAAAAATTACGGAGGTTCATCAAGTTATAGTGGAGCCACCGCCTGATAAGCCATTAGTAAACTGAAAATGTCATTTGAAAACGCATTTAGGAAACCCAACCGGCCAAACGTCACAGCTCAGCCTCACCTGCCTTGCTCATGCTCAGAACACTGACGGTATCTTGCAACTGACAAACTCACCTAACACAAAGTCTAATTTGCAAGAAACTGGCAGGTGTCTCATAAAGTATACTAAAAGCCATGCTGGATGTAAATAACAGAATGGCTATCTGGGTGTGATTCCACACCACTCCAGGGCCACAGCTCATAGGTCAAGCCTTCCTAAGTCGGGGGCCATACACTTCGCTGGGAGGGAACACTCTTTCATTGTGGTACACTTCCAGGACCAACCCTCCAATGCATTTGGAAAAAGTGCCTCTCTGTTCCAGTAGGAGGTCTCTCCTTCTAGAAGCTTCCTAGCTCCTTCCCACTCTGTCACTATCCTTTGCTCCGTGAGTAAACCCCACTCCTATCCCAGGTCAAACCTGTTCCAAAAGGTATCCACCTCCCACTCTAGGTAACCCTGCAGTCCTGGCTTTCCCTCGCCACCGCAGAGTGTTTCTGAGATCTACAGCCTCCATCACATACGGGAGCTTCAGCAACACATCCTCTTCAGTCCAAAGCCTCATCTTACTGCTTAGGCATCACGAGAGCACTTCCCCATTGCTCTTGGCATCTGTGACACTGGTGCCCCGGGATGTACACAGCCAGCAACTCGAAGCTGAACCGGATGAGGCAAAACGCCACTTCAAATACATGACACTGTGAATGTGGCTCACCTCCGGAAAAGCACCATGAAATTTTGCTCCAGAATGTCACTGGACAACCCAGAAGCAAGAGACAGAATGGGTAGGTTGTTCTCTTGTCATCCCTGGAGAGTGCACGCTGTGGCTCACGGCGTTCCTTGCTGGCTGCTGCGGTTCTAGCCAAGGACCAGTTGCAACTCGAGTAAGATGAGATCTGTAGGCCGCAGCTAGCTCATAGGCGGGTGGAATCACATGGCCTTGGGGCTCGGAGAGCGCTGCTGAGTCCTGTTACGTGTGCATAGCAGACGTAACCAGGCACACTTGGGAGCTGGAGGACACGTTAGACACTGCCCAGTTATCCCATGCGTCCCCTGCGGTGAGTAGAGGACATAAGAATTTTCTTTTCCTTTGGAGGACAATATAGATTTTCTTCAGTGCCCAGATGCCCGCTTGGTGGCCAGATTTGTCTACATTTACTCAGATGATCCCAGAGACCAGGAAGAGGGGAGCTGCCACGAGGGGCAACAGCAGCACACACACGCCCCTCGGTCGTGGCCCTGCTCTGCCGCCCATAAGGATGAGCAGTGACCTCGAGAACTCCTCAGAGGGCAGCCCTGGGATTTCGCCGTAGAGGGGTGGATTCCGGAGTCACAGCAGTGTGATTGGTAGGGATGGCTTTCCCTAGCACAGCCGTGGAAGCCAAGCATTCCCACTGAGGAGACAACATGGCGGGCACCCCATCTGACTTATCTCTCAGGAGACCGCCTTTTCCAAGTTTAAACAGTTTTTTTTTTCTTTTAAACTCTCACAAGTGGCAGTTTTTATTTTTTGGTCTTTGATTGAGTCAATCCAGCAACAATCTCTTTACATGTGCAGGGCTCAGAAGAACAGAGGGACAGAGGAGCAAAGGAAGTCAGGCTTCCCTACCTCACCCTGCCCCTAGGACATTCCAAGGAAGCAGGGTTAAGCCAAGGGAAAGTTCCAGAAACACCAGCAACCAGGAAGGGGAGGCCCAAGATGATACAATGGATGTACATAAAGCAGGTAACCTGTCCTGTGAAGCCCACATACTGGCAGGAAGACGGAAAGCTCTACCTATGTCTGTGCCACAGTCTCAGGCTTTAGGTGGGATGCCACGGTCAGAATGTATGCACCCCAACATTCCTCCATCACCCAAGGTAATCACGTTAGGAGGAGGGGTCTTTGGGGATGACCAGCTCCTAGGGTGGAGGAGTCCTTACAAATAGGATTAGTGCCCTTATAAAAGAAATCAAGAGAGGTCACTCTTCCCTCCCACTGGCACGATGCAGTTTATGAGGACGTGCCGGAGACTGAACTTGCCACTGTCTTCACCTCACATGTCTCAATCTCCAGAACCATAAGCAACGGATTTCTATTATTTATAAGCCACCCAGTTTGTGGAACACTTTATTACAGCTAGATGAACTAAGGCATAGGAGAACCTCATTTTCTTTTTTTTTTTTCTGTCTGTCTTTAAAGTCCACAAAGCATACCGTGAGATATAAAACAAGGACTCAGGATCCAAGAGCCAGGGGCAGAGCTAGGACAAAAATTCCAGCTCCTCTAATGACTTTGACTTTGGGCTCAAGGGGAAAGAGAAGCGAAATATTCTGGAACGTTCTGTATCCATGACGACCAGAAAATCTCTCACACAACGTGTGAGCCAATTTGGCATTTATTTCCGACTTCCAAATCCACTGACCACTTTCCTTCTTTTGAGAGGGATGAAACTAAAAATGGTCTCAGTTTGGTGAAGGAAACAGCACTTGAATTTGAGTGCTACCCAGAGTTCATTTTGAAAGATACAAAACCATAGTCCAACATTATATTGTCTTAAGTGGCTGCTGCTTGAACAGATATTTAGCATCCAGTTTACCCAGGAATAAAGGCGATACCACCTCCTGACTGTGACAGAAAGGTCAGAGGAGTTGCCTACACAGATAAAGTCTCACCTTGAGCTAAAGAAGACTCTACTGCCACTTAATCACTCAACTATCTAGGAAAGAATAGAAGAGGGTGATTCAAAAGAATTCACTCAGCAAGGGGTGAGGAGGGAACCTGATGATCCCTACCATGGCCAGGCCACCACTCAACCCTAATGGACACCTCATGGAGCAAATTTGTTGACCAAGTCGCCACCAAAATACAAACGTTTGGCTTGCAATCTAACGGTTTGGAAAAGCCAGGTGCACCCACATTTGCCTTCAGCATGTGACCTGCTCTTCTTTTTTTCTCCCGGTGCCCCTCAATCTTGCCCTCTGCCCAGTTTTATGCCCTTATTCTTGAGAAAGTCAAGAGCTATCTTTTAACATACATTTAGGTCCATGGAAGCCTCCTAAATCATACAAAAAACTAAGACAAATACTTCCAGTTGTTCAGTCTAAACACCTTGACTTTGGCCTACTTAGACATTAAACCAAAAGAGATACTTTTCCCTGTTTGACTTATGCAGAATTGCTTCTCTCTCTCTCTCTCTCTCTCTCTCTCTCTCTCTCTCTCTGTCTCTGTCTTTCTCTCTCTTCTTTACGTAAATGGCTCTGCCATAGAACTTGGTACCAAAATACGAGTGGTCAGAACAGGAAGTGACAAGGTGGCTGTGGAAGAGCAGGCCCTGGCCTGGAGGCAGGGACTGGCTTGAACAGAAGAGGAAAATCCAGCAGTGAAGGAGCTTACATCACAGAGGAGGCCTTGCGGCCTGGGAGATAGTTCCATGGCACAAGCGCCTGCCTGGCAAGGGCAAGCCCATGAGTTCAAAACACGGTCCCACAAAAAAAAAAAAAAAAAAAAAAAAAAAAAAAAGGAGGCCTTTTCCAATTGCATGGAGCTTGTGAGCTCAGTTATTCCTACTCGACACAGAGAAGGTATTCAGCCCTCTCCACTGAGAGCAAGAGGACTCAAACAAAGGCAGGAATCAGCTCTGAATAAGGTCAGAACCCACTCGGCTACTTTGGGGGTATGTGTTGTCCTCCAGAGATTGAGTACTGGAAGCTTGCTCCCTAGTAGGCAGCATGGAGCTGCTGGAACATTTGGGAGGTGTGGTCTTCAAGTTCCTGAACAGATTCATCCTAGTGGTACCACTCAGTTGACCGTTGGGTTGGGTTGAATCTTACAAGAATGAGTCAGATCTATCAAGAGTTTTTGTTTGTTTTGTTTTTCCTTTTTGAGACACCATCTCACTGTGCAGTTCAGGCTGGCCTTGAGCTCACTTTGTAGCCCAGACTGGCCTCAAACTCATAAAGATACTCTTGTTTCAGCCTCCCACGTGCTGGGATTAGAGGTGTGCACCACCATACCTAGTTCCTGAGGTGAGGCTACTGCACACGCTTGGGGTCTTCTGGAAGCAGCCACCTCACACCCTCTTCACCATGCAGTGACATTGCCAGGGACCCTCACCAAAAAGCTGGTATCAATGTCTTTTATTCCTTTTATACCCCATCCCCCACAATTATGAAGCACATAAACTTCCTTGTTTTATAAGTTATCCTTACATAGCTTCTAACACAAAACAGAGTAATACTCATCTTTTTTCCTTTTTTACAAAAATCACAATTATAGAAGAAAAACTCTTAGAAATGAAGTAGACACTCTATTCAATTACAGATAAATAAGTTGGAGAATGTTCTACAATTTGTGGAAAAGCCCTAACATCAAAAGATGTGGCTATTTCAACATAGAATTCTGTCAAATTGAAATGTATAAACTATAAAGTCAGCACAGGAAAAAATACTTTATTAAGTCCAAGAAAGAACATTCCTTAACCTAAGCTGGGCTCAGATTGTTTTCAAGGTGATAGGGAATTGTGTTAAATAAAGAGCAATGCTACAACACAGTTACAGTTAAGAGATCCTGCGGGAACCAAGAAGACAGTTGTGTTTGCAAACCTGAGCTTCCCTGGACTCTGCAGAATTAGGCAGAAAGAGGGGATAGCCAGATAGCTTAGTGGATTAAAACACCTGCAAGCATCGTGCAGGGGCCAGGGGTTCAATCACCAGGCCAGGACCATCCCTGGGGTGCATTAAGACGGGGCACGATGGCGTGCACCTGTGATCCCAGCTCTTGGGAGGCTCTAAACAGGCAGATCACTATGAGTCTGATCTAGTAGTGAGACCCTGAAAACCCTGTAGACCCTTCCCTAAAATACAAACAAACAAAATTTGGCAGAAAATATCAAAAAGAGAAATATGCACACCATCCAAGTCAGTGATTTCATTTCTAAAATGTACCCTAAGCAAATAAAGACACAGACAATTATGGGTATATGTATGAGATGTTGACAATAGCGAAAAAAAATAGAAATAAGCTAAGTATCCAAGAATAGGAGATTGATTTTAAAGGAGTTGTACATCCACAAAGGGGAAACCATATAGGGCTATTAAATAAATGAATACAATTATAGATAAACAAATGTTCGTAACACATTGCTAAGTGAAAGAAATTAGATTGTAAGACAATCTACAGGTTCTGCTTCCAATTTTATTAAAAGGTAATGATGTGTAAATAAGCATTTGTAATAAAGTGTTCCAATATTAAAGGTTTTAGAGAGGGTAGTGAGGTAATTAGTCTGATCTTTTTTTGAAATGTTGCTAAGGTCTACCAATAGAGATTTCACATAAAATGAATACATTTGTTATGGGTGAATTTTCCATGTTTGCAGAATGTTGTTTACTATGGCTTACTCTTGTGATATATAGGTGTATTCTTGAAAACCTAGACGAAACCTGCCAAGATTTAAAAAAGAGATAGCATTAAAAACAGTAACAGCAAAAAGCAGAAGTGTTTCTAACTAGAATACTTGATTGCTCTGAAAAATAATCACATGGGCATATTTAGTACCTAACCACATTCTATTTTTTATGTTTTACTTGGAAGACACAAGTATCTTTTCCATGGTGCATATATTCACCCATCTAAACTCTTAGTAATTCCTGGTTCATGTTTCTCAGTTATTCAAACTCCTCTTATCCATCCACAGGGAGACAACTAATCAAATATCTCTTAAAGTGCATGAGACACTAAGTCATTGATTGCTAAGTTTGAGCCAGATAACTTCGCATAAAAGATACTATAGCCCTTCGGGGTTAACAGAAGTAGTGGTCATGGAACCCATCCCTTCCTTCCAAGGCTTGGGGTCTTCCATGGTCATCATGCCTATGACCCCTGACCTAAACCTATATGTCTCTCCTGCTCCCTGTCCCTCTGCCCACTTTGTCATTCGCAATCAGCCCAAGCTATAGAGTTTCTGGATGAATGAGTAGGAAGTAGGGCCCTGCTTACTTGGGGATAGCCTGATATTAGGAGGTTACGATAAAAAAGAAATAGTTGGTCTTTATCCCAGACTATTGACACATAACTCAAAATCCTTGGAATCTCAGTTCAATGATAAAAATGTCACTACCTTGGCTATGACAGCTGTCTTTTATGCTAATGAACTTAGGGATGGAGACTGATCACTAGAAAAACCCAGAGTTGCCACGTTCAGCTCCAACCAAAATTCTTCAGGGAGGGGAGAGTCTGGATCTGGATCTGTTTAGGCACCAATAGCCAATGACTAAATCAGTCACACATGCATAGCAAAGCCTCCATGATGACCTCCAAGTGGTGGGTCTGAGGGGCTTCCAGGTTGGCGAACACCTTGTGGTACTAAAGATGCTGCGTCCAGAAAGGGAGGAAAATGCCACATGCTTGCCCCAGTCCTTGACTACCTAGCTCTGATTGCAACCTTCATAATAAAGCAATAAACACTCAAAAAAAGTGTTTCCATCAGTTCTGTGAGCTATTCTACTAAGTCATTGAACATGAGGAAGGCGACTTGAGATCAAACCCCAGAGTTTATAACCTGCTGGGCAGAAGTATGAGGACCAGCCTGAAACTTGGGACTGACATCTCAAATAGGGCCAGACTTGGGGAGCTGGGCCCCTAACTTGTGGAGCTAATTGCTACTAACTCTAAGTCTCTAAGTATATAGAATCAGAGTTAAACTGATGGTAGGACACCTTCCAGTCCAGTGCCAGAAAAGAGACTAGAATTTGGAGTTAAAAGTGTAGTGAATTAGCAAAAACAGATGAAGGATTAAGAGCACAGAAGTGAAAACTCTTTAAGAAAGCCTCCCCTAAGGCAAACACAACACTCGTGTGATCAAAGAGTTCTGAGCCTGCTTTCTAATCTTATCACTCATGGCCCTGCAAGAAAAACTACGCAAACATACCCGTGGGTGTACACCACGTGCTAACAGCCCGATTCACAAAGTCAGGAGATAGATGCAAAATCCAACCTAAGTTCAGCAAACTAGAAGTTACACCGAGGTATAATTCCAAGAACAGTAATAGTCACTATTTCAAGGAATCTTCCAAGTCCCGGGCACTACACCTACATATCACTATAGACACTGAGTGCTTCACACGTGTTTTGCCTTAACTCATTCCAAATTCTCTCAGGTAATACTGTTTCTGTTTCACAGGGAAACTGAGTTTCAGAGAAGCTAGTTAACTTCTCAAATTTTGGGGGTCTTTCTGGCTACCCAGTGCATCTTTTTAATTGCTATATAATACTGACTCTGAAGAGCTATGTTATGCAAAGGATCTCTTTACAGTAGTATTCTAATGCTTTGCACAAGGCGAGTCCTCCTGTTACTCCTCCTCTTTAGCATGTTCACAAGCACCACTGAAAGTATTTCATAAAAGCCTGAACACACGTGGCTTCCATTTAGAATCAGCCCTAGCCACAGAATTCACCAGGCAACATCCTGAGACTCCTTTTGTTAAAAATTTCAACATAGCAACAGCCAAGCATTAAACCAAGGTCTGCCCAGGCTACATGCCCATGAATCCTACCTGCTCTATGTTCCTGGCTTTCTGGCCAAATAATCTAAGACTACCTTGAAGGAAAAACCAGAAATTCTTACGACAAAGAACACATCTACTGCTTTCATCTATTTACTCAGTAAGTAGCCTGTGATCCATTACATGAGATTCTCAAAAGTTAATTTTAAGTGCTTTCCCTTGAGACACTAAGGCCACAGCTGGAGAGAAATAAGGTTTTCCAGGTACCTTAAAACATGGGCAGAGGGTCACATCAGCAGCTTAGCTCCAAGGCCACAAGCAAAGTCCCCATTAGACTAATGTACAGATGCAGATCTATCCCTGCCTCCTGTCGGACTATGTCCCTTCACAAACATACAGTGTTTGTGTGTACATTTTTACCAGTTGGACTGAAACACAGGCTAGAATCCTGGGGTGGTTTGTTGTTGTGAAAAGAATTTCTCTTTGTGCTTCCATTCTCCGGCTATTTATCCTGGAAACTTTCCAACCCTTTGAAATGTTCTCTTTAATCCCCAGAGCACCTTTCCCTCCTGCTTTAAAGTCCCCTTCTGTCCCATGGGAGCTCCTTCGTCTTAGAAAGTTTGTCGGTAACCCAGACAAAGCCCTCCTAGACATACCTGAGCTCCAGATCCAGAAGACCTTGTTAGAACCCTGCTGCTGACTCTCAGGGAGGATGAGGACAGGGACAAGGAAGAGGCCCTGGGGACAGGGTGGTGAGTGGCGACTGCTGTCAACTCACCACAACCCCACTCAGCCCAGGTGTTCCACGTGGCCTTGGCCTCCAGACTGCTCTGGGCCTCTGGCTGATTGAATAAGTCCAGGTCACTTGGAATGTAAATAATCAAAGTCAGGGCTTTCCTTTGTAAAAATCCAGGCAACAGCTGGTGTTGGCCCAGAAAAAGGCGATTGACCCTCTAGCTTTTTCTTCACAGCGGCAGGAAAATCCCCAGTGCCCTGCAGCTGGCTGTAGGACTCCACTACGCCCCCTGCTGGAAAGACTAGTAAGGTCATTTGGATTGCTGAACAATTTTTAATACACTGAACAATGCTGTGTGTGTGTGTGTACGTGTGTGTGTGTGTACTGACTCTGTGACTCCACGTTGTGTGTCAAGATCCTCACTCATTTTGTATTGACAGTCTTCAGAGAGAGAAAGAAAATAAAATAAGGGGAAAATAATGTAGTCTTTATATGCTTTTTTTTCCACATCTGACAAGGACTTCTGCATCTGAGGAGACTAGAAAATGCAGAATCTGCCTTGCTTTTGGATTTATTTCAAAAGCTGTAGCTTGGAGGTCCTGGTTCTGGATCTAGGAGGAAACTAGCATTGACCCTTAGGATAGGTGCAGCTAGAAACTGTCCCCTAAGACTCAGGGATTTGGATCCATGCATTGGTGCTTTACTCAATCATCGGACCCGTACTATAAGACACTCGGAGCTCAGAAAGGAGGTGCCTGACAATTCTTATTCTGTTATCTCAAAAGTATACAACAAATACTCCTCCCCCGACATGGTCAATTATCAGAGAACTACGGAGGAAAAAAAAATCTCCACTTCTAAACACACAGCAACGTTTGTATTTCTGTTGCTTGTAAACACACATGCCAACTACACTGTATTATTTCTAGGCCTGCAGGAGGCCACAGTAGGGAATTCTGTTAGGAATGAGTAAATGTGCTAAGAATCTGTTTATAGTTAAAAGCAACTATCTACCCGCAACGCCGTCAGCTTCTGGTAATTTGCCTTTCTCTGAATCTGTGGTATCAGCATTTGATCTATCAAGTCTTAAATTTTAGTCACTGATGCAATTGAGACCTCATCTTTCACCGAGATCCCTTTCTTGTCTCTGAGCTTCTCCTTGTTTCCTCTTAACAAAGAACAAGGAAAAGAATGAGACAGACACAAGCCTGAGAGGAAGCAGGCAGTGTTACAAAAGACTCAAAGGATTTCCCTCTGATACATTCACTGTATTTTATAAGAGCCATAGGTAGGAGTCTGCGGTCTTTCTCAGTAGCAGGAGGGGGACGTGACTGACTATGACGAGTTTTCAGCTCCCCAATGTGAGCTACTCCCTGTCTGATTCTTCTTGTGACCTACTTGAACCCTAGCGACTCACACCACTCGAAAAGCTCATTGTTAACTCATTATTAGGGGTGAGTAGGGATGCTCCACGGAACACCAGAACCTTGCGAAGGGGACCAGCTCCTAAGCACACCAGCGGGTGTGTTTTCTCAGCTCTGACCCTAGTGCTATCTTCAACCTGTTCCCGTGTCCTCTCTATACCCTTGTATGTCTCTTTCGCAAAGTAACAATGCAATTACGCTAGCATTTATTATGATAATGATAATGTTGGGACACAGATACATCAGTGGAGTCCTGATTCTTGACAGATACCAGGAAAGTGGGAAGACAGAGAGAAAGCACTTATTATTACGGAGTGCTATTGCAACAAAGTGCCAAAGGAGAGCTGCACAAGATGCCGTGGGACAGACTCTGCGGGAGGGGCCCAGCTTAAATGTAACCCCTGTTGAGAATTGACCCTGGCTGGTATGGAGGAATATCCAGTGAGTGGGCACTGAGTGCACCCAGGTAGGATCTTGGATGAGATGGTGATCAACTTTCCCTCCACATTCTTGCATGCCAGTAAGGAGGCAGAGACCGCCAGGATAAAATTTAAGATACTTAAAGGTTATAGTAGGTGTGAAGGAAGCAATTAAGGAGAATGTTATAGTTTTGACCCAGATGTTCTCTGCCAAAGCTCAGGCAATCATAGGGACAGGTTTTGGAAAGTGGTTGGATTACAGCAGGGGCTGTAGCTGACTTGCTGTTAGGATGTATGGTTTAGTGGGAAGATGGGGACTACTGTGGTAGGGCTGGGAAGGGTCCATTTCCCTGCCCCGTTCCTATCTTCATTTACTTTGCTTCCTGAGTGCCGTGGCAGGAGCGGCTTCCCCCTGCTCAGGCCCTTCTACCACACCTTCCTGCCACGGAGCAGGCTGACAACGGACAAGAAACATGATTCAAAATAATCCACCTTAGGTATATAGTGTGCCTAAGGAGAGTCACCTAGAGAGAAAACATTCTCTCAGGCTTTCACAGAGAGCAAACTGGTCAAGCAATCACTGACTCATCCAGACAGCTGATACTGACAACAGTTCTACAAGCACTGTACATGGTTCCAAAGTAAATCCTGAGAGGATTTGATTCACCTATCTTGTTATACAGGTCTTACTTGAACTTACCCTTAACCACCCAGCAGAAAAGTTTAAACATGACACACAAAACGTAAGGGTAATTTAGTATGCTGAGCTGACAAAGGCTCAAATCAATAGCTTCCAATGTTGCTAGTTTCACCAGTAACACTCTGCAATTATGGAACATTTGAGTATGTATACAACTACCTTCTTTTAGATCAAAGAGAAATCTGTTGTACCAATAACCGTTAGAAAATTTATCATGTCTACACCCTGCGTTCTGTACAACTACAACGAGAACAACAATATGCATTGTATCAATTACTGGAAATGTACTACTAACGTGTTTTGAAACTATCACATTGTCATTTCTCATTAAAAGTTAAAAAAAATTAAAAAAATAATAGTAGTAGTTATGATAATAATAATAGTACTAATTATTATTAGTACTACATTTCCAGTAATCGATACAATAATTATTATTATTAACTAATAATTATAATATAATTAGTAATTAATTATAATGAATAATAATAATGATCCACTTTCCATTTCATTGCTGAGGGCCGCGTATGGTGTCCCTGTGGCGAGAAAGTGTCTAAGAGAGGGAATGAGGTGGGACTAAGGGACAGAGGCCTCTCTTAGGTGAGTGGAGAGAGCAGGCTTCTCTTGGAAAAAGGTTACTGCTGCTAGAACCAGAGGATGCTCTAGGATCACAGGGGCTGGGAAGGGCCTCGGGAAGGGTGGTGGAGATGGAGGTTAGAAACTCATCCAGGAAAGAGCATGGGTCCTAATGAGAGAACACTGCAGTGAGATAAGCTGTAGGTTGGGGCAGATGGGAGAAGGAGCATCAGCAGGCATGAGACCTATGTGCTTGATTTTGGATATCTAGAGGGACAGCAGTGCCATTTGCTGAGATGGAAGCAACTTGGGAGGCAATGAACATGATTCTGAAGGCAATAATGTCAGGAATTGAGCTGTAATTTCCAGATGCTCATGCACTGTACAAATGGAGACATCAGTCGGGCCATAGGATTTATCAATTAAGAGGTGGAGAAAAAAATCTGAAACAAAAACACACAGTGAAGGGATATGGGGACACATGTGCTATATATAGGAAATACAGATCCAAAAGAAGTAAGAGCCCAAGAGAAGATGGAAATAAAGATCTGAGTCCCAGGAAGCTTCCCAAGGTACACAATGACACAAAGGAAGGGTTAAGGGGAAGAAGAAAAGAATTTCAAAGTCAAAAGCATAGGAAGTTGTAGAAGGTAAATCTATGAGAAAACAGAAGCCACTATCAAACTATCTAAATTAGCTCACTGAGTAAGAAGGCTGCTGTAGTAAGACGAGCTGGCCAGGCCCATCTGTCATGCAAGGGATCATCGGGATTGACTGCATGGATCTGGCAATCTAGGCAGGCGACCTTTTCCTCCTTCTCTGTTCTGAACTGTCCTTCCCTGCACTGTGGGATCAAAGAGAAAGACTGGAGGAGGCCTTGGCTGAGCGCTCCTGGAGCCATACCACTCTCTATGCTGAAGACCTCAACAGGAGCCATGAGACTCCGAATCTCTACTTCAACAGCTCCAGAACACATAGGCAAGAGGTCCTCTCCATTCACTCATCAAGCCTTTCCCTTAGCATATGAACATGTCTAGATCATACTTACCTACAAACCAAGACAATACCCTAGCATGTAATCCTGCTGGCCCCCACAGGTCATTTCCTGTTCCTCTCCTGCCCTTGATGGCCATTCTTTCATCAAAGCTTGCATTTATTCACTTCCTCACACATCCTCAGCCTACACCCACATGGAGGTGGATGCCATCACTTTGCTGACCCCACCGTGGCAGAGGCCACTGGTGGCCCTGACACAGATTCACCCCGGGACCATTTTGTAACACATACACCATTCGTTCTCCCTGAAGCCTGGGATGCTGTCAGGACACCACTCTCTCCTGACTCCCCTCTCCTTCCTGGAATGCTACACACCCACAATCACCTTCCTCTCTCATCTTAGTAGACGCTAGAATTCCCAGGACCTTCTTTTTGTATCTTTGCGATCTTCTGAGCTAGCTCACTGACATCTATGCTTACAAATAGCACCCCTGGGAAACCCCAGCCATTCCTGTGGGCTTCTTGATCTGATACCCCACTGGGGTAAACAACTTCAACCCAGCATGCTTGAATGGAGGCTGTCCATCTCTTATGGTTTGCATCTAGCTGTCCTCGCAAAGCCTCATGTAAATCATTGGGGCTGTCAAGCGCATGGCTGGAGGGGCGGGGCCAGAGGATCAGGGCGGGGCTTGATGGAAGTGGCCAAGAGAGGTGCAAACCATTAAACTGACAGCACGTACAGAACCCCCTCCCCACAGGCAGTGGTCTCTCTGAGGTATGGAATGGATCATCCTGGACACAACCGAGTAGAGTCTCCATCCAGGCCTTGCTATATAATTCAGGCTGCTTTAAATTATGAAACGTCTAGCAATTGTTAGCTAAATAAACCTTTTATCCGCTAAGCTTGCGTGTCTGGTATTTGCCCCAGCAACAGAGAAAAGTAAGACACTCTCCTTCTTCCAATGTGCCATTTCTCTCCGAAACTCCTTTTCTGCATCCATCCCATCCTCCTGTTGGCTTAAGTTGGAGACCTGAGAGATAGCTCTTGGCCCTTCTTCTGGCTCCCTCCTCCATGCCCGTGGCCACTGAGTATTTTTGACTTCCCTGAAGTTCAGCGGCCTGCAATGATCCCTATGCCTTAATTCAGGCATTATCTGCCACCTAAATTACTGCTTCTGTCTCCTCACTGGCCTTAGAGCCCCTATCTTAGTCTCCCCATTCATATTCCACCCAACGTTCTTAAAATAACAAAGACTCTCTGATAACCTAAAATTTTGTCAAAGAGGTGTTCAACAAATTATTATATAGTTTATGATATAGCAGAATATTGTCAGATACTATGTATGTTATTCTTATATGAATATATGTGCATATATATACATATGGCATGCTAATAGACCTAGAAGTATTAAGCATAAAGCAAATTGTTAACAACAGTCTGGGGCTGGGAGGATAGCTCAGCAGTCTAAGTGCCTGCCTGGCAAGTGCAAGGACCTGGGTTCAATCCCCACAACTGCATGCCATGCCAGCTGCAGAACCCTGGGCAAGCTGTGCAAGGGCGCCAAAAGGAGGCCTGGTGGCTCATGCCTGCAATCCCAGCACTGGGGAGGCTGAGACAGGAGAATCACTACAAGTCTGAGCTGCATAGTGAGACCTAAAATAAGCAAACAAACAAACGAATGTCTGTATAGGACAGTGAAGGTAAACCTTTTAGAGCTTTCAATGGTACGAACAGCTCACCACACACAATTTGTTAGAACCAAAACTTGGAAACACCAAAATGCTCATTGCTTGAGGAATAGATAAGACAGATGTGTTATTTGAATACAATAGAATATTACCCATCTATAATGAAAGACAAACTCTAAGCCTTTATCAGCAAGTGGATGCAACTAGAGGCTATATTCATAAATGAAATAAATCAGACCCACATGTGTAAATACCATATTGCCTCCCTAATATAAGAGCCTGAAAAAAGAAATAAAAAATGAAAGGTATTACATAGTAAGATGGAAAGAAACTGAACTTGAGGATTAAATAACAAAGATGAGAGAGCTCTTTCGGGCTCTCCTTTCCAAGATGACGAAAAAAAGAAGGAACAACGACCGTGCCAAAAAGGGCCACGGTCATGTGCAACCTATTCGCTGCACAAACTGCGCCCGGTGCATACCCAAGGATAAGGCCATTAGGAAGTTTGTCATTCGGAACATAGTGGAGGCCGCCGCCGTCCGGGACATTTCCGAAGCGAGTGTCTTCGATGGTTATGTGCTTCCCAAGCTGTATGTGAAGCTGCATTACTGTGTCAGTTGCGCCATTCACAGCAAAGTGGTCAGAAATCGATCTCGTGAAGCCCGCAAGGACCGAACACCTCCACCCCGATTTAGACCTGCTGGTGCTGCCCCACGACCTCCAGCAAAGCCTATGGAAGGAGCTGGGCCTGAATGGACTGAAGAAAACTCTGAGAAAAATAATAAATTGAATGTTATACTTAAAAAAAAAAGATGAGAGAAATTTAAAAAGGTATGAAAAAAGGAAGGGAGAGAAAACATGCAAATATACATACAGGATGGCTGAGATGATTATACTAACAGTGTCCACCAGTTTTTTGTTGTTTTGTTTTGTTTAAGTTTTTTTTTTTGGGGGGGGGTGGGGGAAGGGCCTACAGGGTGTTGAGGGTCTCACTACTAGATCAGACTCTAGTGATCCGCCTGTTTACAGCCTTGCAAGAGCTGGGATTACAGGGGTGCACCACCGCGCAGTCTCAATTGCCATCTCCCAGCTCCTGTGCCTGCTTGCAAATTCTTTAATCTACTGAGGTATTTCGTCTGCATTGTCCATCGGTTTTTTTTTTTTTAAATAGCAGTTAATATGTAGAATTTTCACCTTGACTAACTCTATGCTGATATCTGCAATCTAAGCAACTACATAAGAGGAAAGCAATGTAAACCCACACTTCAATACCTCTCAGCTTGGTCTTCTAAGTGTGTGTCATTTCTAATGTCTTATCGATTATATTATACTCTTGTTAATATAGTTTTTAAAAAAGAAAAACAAATGCAACAAAAAAATTAAGGCTTATCAAAAACAAGGAGTAACATTCAATTGTTTGTCCAATTTTGCATAACTGTATCTGCATCTGCTCAGATTTGATGATAAAAATAGATACTAGAACAACCATTGTTAATTATTCTTGTTTTGAAGATCTGTAACATATGTGTTTCTCTATGCTATTCTGACTCTGTCTTTGTTTCTGCTATTTGTTTTTACTGTTCAAAATTAAATTAAGTTAAATTTAAAAAAGCCAGCTCCCTGCAGCCTGGGTGCCCTAGGTCCACCACCACAGGTACAGGATGACCCAATTTGCATACTAGCATCAGGATGTGTAAATGTGCACAGAGAAATGTTTCAAAAGATAGACAAAAAATGAACAGGACTTGAGAGCAACAGAATTGGGGGGAAAGATCATCTTTTACTTCTTTAGTCTATTCCATAATATGTGAGGTTTATGGTTTTGTTTATAATAATGTCATGGTTTGAAAAAAGAGCCACTGCCCCAGGAGATAAGAAGTTTAAAAGTCTTGTTAAAATAACTTTTGACAATGGCTAGGAAGTCCTTTTGACTTCTTTAGGAACCTGACGGTTATAGACTGTGTGCAAAATGTATTTTCTGAATGTACAGTGAACATAATCAGTGACATCTTTACCTAAATACTAGAAACATGCATGATTATCTCTGGGTGTCATGGTAAATAATAGATTTTGATATTAAAAATAGGTAAAGAGGGGACAGGGAGATAGTTCAGTAGAATAAGCACCTGTCTAGCAAGCTCAGGGCAAGCCCTGGTACCACAAAAAAAAAAAAAAAAAGGCAAAGAAAAAAAAGCAATTTTTAACAAGGCTTTGGCCAGCTTGCTTTACCTTCTAACTACTCTCCAATGAGCTGCTTGAGTTAACTTACATAATTTAAAATACAAGCAATGTTTTAGGATTTTCACAGTAAGTATCATGCATTGTTTTGATTTAATGTATTCATAGTCGTTTAAAACAACAATACAAGCACATACGCCAGCGGTATGGCCCAGCAGACTAAGCGCTTGCTTAGGGAAATGCAGGGGCTGGGGTTTCGATTCCTGGCCCTGCCTGCTGTGCAGGCCCCAGCTCTCCAGCACACTGAGCTGGCGTGGAGTCTGGCTGCGGTGACACGCGCCTATAATCCCAGCACTTGGGAGGCAGGAAACAGGAGGATCACTCTGAGTTGGAATCGCATAGTGAGACCCTGCGTAAATAAATAGATAAATAAAATAAAATAAAAATAAACAACGCAAGCACAATTATAATCAGCACCTTGATCTCAGAAAGCACTCAAGATAGGAGAAAATAGGAGGAAAGACTCCCAGAGGGAGAATCCACATTGCCTTGAATTATGCACAAAAGTCTTCACGCATCTCTGAATTTATCTTAATATCTGCCATCCTATCGAGCAAAAAAAATGGCAACATACAAACACTGTTGTCCAGAGGTTGATGCACTGCCTGATTCTTTGAAGGAATAGAACAGTGCAGCAGATATTCCAGAAAGCTCATCTAGTCCACTGCCCACATTCCCCCAAGGGAAGAGAGAACTCATTGGAAATAGCACTTGTAAGAACATAAAAGCAGCAGCTTCAGCACTGGAAGTAGCAACAATAACTATACTCTGGTTCCTATACATTTTATTCATTGCTCTTTCTGTTCCCTTGCGCTAAACTCGCCACTCTAGGTAACAATTAGATTGGCATAGCTAAAGTTGACTTGCCTCTCCAAGGCAGAGATCTCAGATACTCATCTTCCCACTGGGTCTGGCATCCTTGGAAGGACAGGACAGAGACAGTAGTGTCTGTCACCTGTCCTGGGTGGCTGTGTGGGTCACAACTAACACACAAAAAAAGAGATAAGCCTAATACTCCCCATTCTTCCCCACCAGAAACCACTTCCGCTTCCACCTTCTCTCTACCACAGATTCTTTTTAAGACACAGCTTTAATCTTCTGAGCTGCTACAGCTAAAAAAATCCAGACACCCGCAGTTCACTCCTACCAATTATTTTAATGCGGCCATGGTCTTCAGGATTGCAGTGTACACGTCAGCTTGCCAACTGAGTAGTTTTATTTGCTTGGCTTCCTTTGCTGTTTCTCTAAGAAAATTCTCTGGAAAGGATTCCTAAAACATTCATGGTGATGATACACAAATAACTTTTTATTATAATACAGCAAGGACACCTACGTTTGTCAGCTATTTTTCCTACCAAGGAATTTGAAATGTTCATACAAAAATATTTTTTAAAAATATACAGCTTTATTTATACAGAATTCAAATACTGATCTATGTATTTGCAGTATACAACATGATGCTTTGATATACAGGTTTCCATTATGGAATAGCTAAATCAAGGCAATTAACATTCCCATGATAATGCCTGTGTAATATTTTGTGATGAGAACATGTAACACATACTCTCAGCGATCTTCAAGTGTACAATGCATTCTTATTAACTGCAGTCTCCACACTGTGCAACAGAACTCTGGAACTGATGCTTCCTACATAACTGTTATTTCACTTCCTTTAGCCAATCAAGTACAGCATTCTATCATAGATGACAGCTTGATGGAGGCCTGGGTATTCACACTGAAGCAACTGCATTCATGATCGTGTTGGGTCGCCCCCGTATGAACTTGGAGTCTGTGTTGGATGTTGTGGTCAGGTTCCAGACTCCTGGGTCTCAACCAAGACATGAAGATTCATTGGCTCAGCTGTTGAGAGTGTTAGCAAACAACAGCTCTTCACTACCTCACTCCAAAACCTCATCCCACACCCACCTACACCAGTGTCCCTACTCTGGCCCAGACACACCTCTGACTATTAGTGCAGAGAAGACCACACATCTTTCCTCAGTGGGGCCACCATTCTAAAAAGCCATCCTTGCTCTGGATCCTCCCCAGGGCATGCTGGGAGTTTTGTGAGGACTGTTTCAACCTCTCTTTTGATCCCCCTACTTAGTCTCACTACCCAGCTCAGGTTCATAGCAGTCTTCCTGTCTCAGCCTTACCAATGCTGGGGTTACAGGCATTCACTACCACTACCAGTTTCTTGGCGGGCATGACATGATGACATGAAATACGGGGGATCGAACTCAGGACTTATACTGGCCAGGCAGTTGTTTACAGCACCAAATTATCTCCCAGCCCCCTTCAGTCTTTCTGAGGGTTTCAAGCCAACAGGACAAACTTGTAGTAAACTTCACACACTTGAATCTCCATCTCAGAGTCTCTGACCACACAACCAGCAGCAGTGCCCCGAGTTCAGCACACAGAAGTCCATGAAAAGCATGTAAATATTGCTTGCAAATCTGTCCTCAGCCTCACAGATGAACTTCTACGGATGATGAACTCTTCATCTGAAGTGTGAGCAATCAGTCATGATTTGAAAATCAATGATCCTTTCAGTGCTATGATCCCATGACAATTTTCTATACATCTGTTGATTGATGACTTTGAATTCTGGAAAAACACTGAGGGGATAGATTCAGCCTGCAATTCCATTACCCTCTAATCTAGTCTCAGAAATTAGTCCAATATTTATTCTTGACATTTTGCCTAGACCATATGTTGCATGAAAATAGAAAAAAAAAAAAATAACAGCTGAACACTCCCCTGGGTACCACCACTCCCTAACCCATAGGGTGTCTAAGTTGAGTGTCATTGGTCATTGCCAATCCACTTCATCCCTTAGGGAATTCATCCAATTGCATTTTGCTTATGTTGGCTTCTATTCACCAATAATAGAACTGGCTACCCAATCTCAACTTTAACAAAGACTGAGATAGAAGCAAAACCAATGTGCCGGGGAGATAGTTCAGCAGATTAAGTGCCTGCTTTGGCAAGTGCAGGGATCGGAGTTTGATCCCTTGCCCCACATGCTGCACCAGCCCCACTCCTGGGAGGCACTGAGCTGGTGACAAAGTCTGGGCATGGTGGTTCATGCCTGTAATCCCAGGCCTGGGGAGACTAAAAACAGAAGGATCACTACAAATCCAAGCTGCATAGTGAGACCTTATACCAAGTACATAAATGACAAAGGGGAAAAAATTGCTCTGCACAAACTGGCTTTCCTGACAGAAGAGAATGGTTGCTTTGCCTCTTTTTTTTTTTTTTTTTTTTGTCTTCTTTTTCCTTACATTCTCTCATGCACTACTACTCTTTCCATTTGCAATGCTCTTGTTTAATGTCTACAAACGCATATGACAATTCTTCTCAGTTACCTATATTTATTTCCACTCTCCTGTTATGGTGGCATTTTCTTTAATGTCCCATCTCCATTCAAAGACAAACTTAACTTCTTTCTAGAATTATTCCTATCCCTCTTACACATAACCATTCATTCATTCATTGATTCATTGATTCATTCATCATAAGTTTGCTCTTTGGGGACAGTCATGCAGCTTGCTGGCTTTCTTGGCTCAAAAAGGATGGAGACTCCCTGGAGTTAAAACAAAACTCATCACAGAAACATTAGGGTCAATGCCCAGAATCATAAAAAAAAGTATCAAAAAACAAAAAAGCATCAACAACAACAAAAAGAGCATCTGTGAAAGTTCAAGGAAATGTAGATGAACTGCAAAATACACACAACAGGGGACCCTATAGAATTAGATGACAGCAGAGGAAGGAATCCAGCAGCACCAGAAAACTTCTTTAAGGTTCAGTTTCTCCATCTGCAAAATGAGTATGCTATTCAATAGTTTTTCCAAGGATTGAAAGTCTCATAGGTATAACGATACTCCTTTGAGTAAGTTCAAGTGGCTTGTCCTATTTACATCCATCTATAGTGATAATTATGAGTGCTTGATATGCGGCAAGAGTTCACCGTCACCAAATTATGTGTTTAGTAGAGAAACCTGTTCCTAATCACAAGAGAATGGATGCTGTGGAAATTGAGATTCCCTAAGGACTGAGGGGCTTTCAAAGGGAGTCAGGCATTCAGTCTAGCCCCCGCTGCTTGATACACAAAAATATGACCACTGAAAGACTTCTCCGTCAATGCAAAAGGCATTTCTAGGTCGTCAGTGTTGGTATCTGACATGGCAACAACAAAAACAAATCAGCCTATTGCTGGAGGAGTGGAGCCAACAGCTGTTTTAGGTGAGTGGGTAAGTTAAGTCACAACCCTGAATAACCCCACATGAAGGGGCCCCTAAATGTTCAGCCACATTTACCACTAAGGAGTACACACCCCCGACACGATACTCCAAAGACTGGTCCACGTTGTCATGGCCTAAAAGGAGACAATTCTGCTCACTTCCTGACAAGCAAGAGACGCAAAAGTGCCTGCTTAGTCAGAGCGCAAGGCTAGGGTTTGATCCCGGGCCTGTGATGCCAGCCTCACCTGCAGGGCAGACTGAGATATTGGTTGAGACTGGGTGTGGTGGAGAGCGCCTGTAATCCCAGAACTTTGGGAGGGGAGGGTGAAAACAGCAGAACCACTACTCGTCTGATCTACTCTACGTAGTGAGACCCTGTGGACCCTATAGACCCTGTCCTAAATACAGAAAGAAAGAAATAAAGAAAGAAAGAAAGGAAGGAAGGAAGGAAGGAAGGAAGAAAAGAAAGAAAGAATGAAAGAAAGAATGAAAGAAAGAAAGAAAATAAAGTAACAAGAAGTGGTGAAAGGGTTAGAAAACAAAAATTGCCGAATTACTTTTCATTAGCTCTAAGTAGAGTTCTTAAGAAGTCTTTCAGTCTAAAACCAAGAGGCAATGAAATACTTACAGGATGGAATCCAAGCCCTATGACTCTCACCAGTGGCCTTGGCTTACATAAGTGATATGGGTAAAAGAGTTACACAGAGATTGTGCCCAGCCTGCAAGACACATGCCCTGTCCAGACATGGCCATTCCTCAGCCCCAGTGAAGCCCTGCCTCCAAGGAAAAGAGGTGTGGCTGACCGCTTAGAGGTATGGCTCCAGGAGCCAGGATCTCAGAGATTCAGGCCTACTTTTCTACTCACCGGCTGCAAAAGCTCACACAATGTGTGTAATCATTCTCCACCTCAGTTTTTATACCTGCAAAATGAGGCCAATAATAGTCTGCACGGCGGCGCGCTGTTATAGGCACTATGTAAGTTAATATATGCAAAGTGCTTTAAAAGATATTGAGCTATAACGATTTAATAAATGGCACAAAGTCCCCAAAGCAATCTCTTTTTCATTAGACCACCTGAGTTTGAAGCGAAGCAAGAATGAGGCGTTTTTTTTTAAAGGGTGAAATATATTCCACTTAGGCAAATACATTGAATATTTTCAAAATACTTTATCAGAAGAAAAGAAAACACTTTAGGCCACTGAAAGTCCACAGGTGCCCTGCACCTGACATCAGTGCTGCATAAAGAGTGACTCTTGGGCCAGAGGCATCCAGGCCTCACTCAGCCCTCAAACTTGTCACCTATTCTGTGATCCAGAGAGCACAAAGCCTGGGAACTATGGATGGCAGGAGGACACCACCTAAAGGCCCACGCCAGATTACAAACAGCAAGTGACAGATGGCCCTCCTGATCAAATGTAACAGAAGTACTCTCCGCAATTTAAATGAAGCCCTTAATATACAAGGGGGCCTCGGGGCAGTGTTTCCACCTTTGTCCCCAAAGACTTCACTCACAGACTTCAACATCCGGGTCTCCCGGACCCATGCTAGAGGGAACTGGGATGAGCACAGAGCAAGCCCAGCTGCCAAAAACGGAGTTGATTCGCTTCATTCTGTTTTTCAAAGCACAGTCATTGCTCAGTGAGTCTCTAATCCAAAGCAGCCGCCAAGATCGCCAAAATCACCAGCTGGTAGTTCAGCAGACAGTGGTGCATCTGCTTGTCTAAGAGAGGTTCCGAGAGACGAACACAAGAGAAAGGAGTGAACATCAGCACTGCTCAGAAACCACCTTTTACCACACACAAAGCACTAAGAAAATGAGACGCTCCCTTTAAAAGTTTAAGAATCCCCCCTTCACTGTCCGTTAATACGTCCTTGTCCATTAATATCGTCTTTTCTGCCATTATTTAAAGACAACTGACAGGTTCCTAGCGAGATGCCAGTCCTCTCCCTTCTCCTAACAAATATGCAGCCCATCTGCCTCCAGTCAATGTTTGGGCACGTGGAGATAGAGCAATGAGATATTTTTAAACACTCCCTTAATTAATTCACTCCAAGGACTTGGCACGTGGAGCATTATGGGGTGAGGGGTGGGCACAGGGCTGAGAGAGTAAGCTCACAATCCTGAGAAATAAAGAGATTTGCTGTAATCTGGATTCTAAAGCCCTTTCTATGAAACACGCCGATCGCCTCCAGCAAGCTGTTAGGGGCAGACCAGTGAGCGCTGTAAGCAGGGTGACATGGGGCATTGGTTAGACTCTTTTCAGACTGTGAAGACAAGTTCTTAAAATGAAAACGAAGCTAAAATTTTATCTTGAGCATGGTTCTTCTGCCTCCTACGGCTAACACTTTATTAGATTAAAATAACCACTGCGGGTCATCAAAGTGACAAAGAGATTCAGCTCATTCTGAGAGGTAAACAGTCCAGCGAGGGAAAAATTCAACCCTGGAAGCAATGTAGTTCACCTTGGAGAGAAGGAAACCCAGGCACGTGGGCATCGTGTGATCCATTCGCGGGTCAACCTGTGTCGGCCTTCACAGCATGAAAAAGCTTCGGAATTCTGCAAGGGGGAGATTTATGGCACCCTGATCCAGAAAGCACCCTCTTAGCTGCTAGATATGCCATCCTTCTGGAGCCACTGCGTCACCTTTCAAGGACTGACTCTTCCTTGTCTGACGGGTCTCTTAAAGACAGAGTTCAAGGAGAGGATGCCTAATGATGCCACGTGATGGGGAGGACGTCATCTCTGGAGCTACTGCTGTACAAACCTGTATTTTTGTTTGTTTCTTTGTTTTTAACTTCTATATATACTATATATAACTTCTTTAACTCTTTATGAGTTTCATTTGGATTGAGAAGCCATTTCTGGAGAATTAAGTTTTCAGTTGCTCACAAGAGACTGTCTTAGTAAATAGGAAGCGGCTTTCTCAGAGCACCACTAACAGCCATTTTACCCAAGGGGAGCTACTGCTACATTCTAGAAAATGAGAAATTCCAATAAAGCCCAAGGCACACACTGTGCAAATCCCTCTATAGCCCAAACGCCATACTCCCCACTCACCTCACAGGAAAGCCACTGCACGGCTTCTTTCCGTGACTGACCCAGCTTCACTGCCCACAGAACAGAGGTCAATGTTACCCTTTTCTTTCCTTTGCTCAGGTTAATAAATTCAGGGGCCTCCTTCCCCAGGTCTTTCAGCTATCTCTTGCTTTCTAAATTTTATGAATATATAATCTTCTATAACATTCACTTTCTAAGTCAAACCAAAACCCAAGGCCTTGTGATTGGCTTTCACCCTGGCACCTGAGCTCCTGGAAGGTAATCATAAAACACATTGCCTTGAATCTCAGAAATATTGCAGTGACCCTGCTGTCTCTCATGCCTGAAAATGTGTTTCTACAGTGCTTGTTTCTTCAGCATCTAGACACTCCACTGTGATCCACTCCATACCAGACACTAATCTATCTACCACTACTTCTACTTTCCAATTTGGGCCAACAACCTAAAAGCCATCTCAGTCATGCTGGCTGTGATGGGCGTCAGAGGAAAAAGAACATTCAACCATCAAATTAGATCTTGCTTTAACCCTTCTTGATGAGGGGGAGCTATCAAGGAGGCGCTGTTGATTTTTACAGAAACTATATATTCATACCTTCAATTCCAAATAATCAGAAACTTCAAGTTTCACCAGACAATGGCAAGTATGTTCTATAAAAGCTAAAGAGCACGTGCACACATTATAAAAAAAGAAGAATATTCTAAAACAGAGCTTGAAGGTATACCAACTATTTGAGACAAAGCCAGTTATTTTCTGTGCCAATTAAGTCTAGCACAGTCTTTAGTGATACCTGACATTTCCAGAGAAAATCCCACAGCTCAACCAAGTCATGGAACCCTCCTGGCAAGCTATTCCATCCTATATAGTTTTATTTTTATAGTCCATTTTCATGACTTTCTATTTCATAGCATCATCAAAAACTCAAATGTGGTAATGCAAACAAATATTTTGAAAGTGAAATGCTAAACAGATATCAGATGTCACTGTTGCTTCCAATACTTCTTCAAATACTGGGAATCCACAGACATTCTTGATGGCATGGACATCAGGACAAATACCAAATGGTCAGTGTACCATAGTAACGCATGGTACATTCTTGGGTCCCACTTCAACCCAAAATACCATAATTGAAAGCATCTAATTATATGACTATTCTGGCATACTTCTCCATAATGCATGTTTCAAATAAATAGCTTTAATATTTCTAGAGCGCAAAGGGTAGCACAGAAGACCACCTTGGGAAATCCTGGTGAATTCTCCTTTACAAAGGGTAATAACCAAGGAAGATGAGCCAGAATAAAATACACTAATGAAAGTCCTCGACTGGAACTTCTAAATCAACTCTCACACCATTTATGTATCTGTATCCCACACTCCAAAACCTGGTCTGGATGGTCTCCCCAACAAGGACTCAGAGTAAATACTTGGGAAAGAAAAGGGCTTTGAGAATGTCTTTGTTCATCAGTTACTGCTCTTAAATAATGAAAGATTACAGAACTTTCTATACGCTCTTTCTATGGGAGTTTTGGTGTTTTTTTTTTTTTTTTTAACAATTTTTAAATGCTAATTTCTTCCATCAGTCTTGACAAGGCACAATGCGCAAAGATGACACTTACTGAGTGTCTTTGTTAGACGCTAACATTTACTTCTGCTCTATGTTTAATGTCCACTCATTCAGCAGCTCCCACTGAGGACAAGGGTGAGATAAACACTTTCCATTTGGAAAGTTGTGATGTCTTAACTTCTGCCTTCTGTATCTGGCTACCAGATTTGGGAACACGCTGGAAGCAGGATTGGAAGCTGACCATCTTCCATCCTTGTCACAGATGTTTCCCACCTTATCCTTTACAAGCAGAGGTAAGTTTACACAAGCCTTGAACAGGACCAGTGAGATAACTCAAAGGTGCCTGCTGCCAAGAGCAAGGTCCTGAGTTCGATCCTTGGTACCACAAAAAAAAAAAAAAAAAAAAAAAAAAAAAAAAAAAAAAAAAAAAAAAAAAAAAAAAAAAAAAAAAAAAAAAAAAAAAAAAAAAAAAAAAAAAAAAAAAAAAAAAAAAAAAAAAAAAAAAAAAAAAAAAAAAAAAAAAAAAAAGCCTGAATATAGCAAGAAAAGTCTTTCTATCTGCCTTTTAATAAAAAAGAGAGGTACTGATGCTAACTCATACAGATCCTTAATGTTTAATTCTGGAGATGTGGGCTTTTGTTTTTGTTTTCATTTTTTTGTTGTTTTCCACAAGATACCACTTCCCTCCCTTTCATGTAGGTGTCTCCCTTGAAAATATTCCTGAGAAATTATCATTTGAAAGCTCCACACTGCTAAGTTTGGTAAGAGTGAAAAGAAAAAGGAAATTTCATGTTATGACAAGACGCCAGACCTCTCTGGAAGGACTCCAGGGGACAGAGAAAGGATGAGCTCCTTGCCATGGACACAGACAGCTTTAAAACTATGTCCCTTTGTTGGAAGTTGGAATCTAGATACTGGTTTTGCACACCAGCTCCTGGCTCCTGCTGAGAGTCATTTCCCCAACACAAGCCCGTGGTTCTGACAAAACACAGCAAGGGCACTCTAGAAAGTGCCCGTGGGCAAAGACTCTCCACTGGAGCCCAGAGGAGTACGTGATGCTGGCTTCCAGGGCAACATGGAACCGGAGATCCTAAGCGGCTAGTGCCATGTTCTGGTCCTAGGGCTGACTTCTCACACCAGTCGTCTTATTCCTTCCCACTCAAGCTCTAGCACGCGTGAGGCACCGGCCCGGAGATCCGTTCTCCACCTCTTGAGTGTTTATGGGATCCTTTAGCCTCTCTTTAGTCCCATCTTCTCTTTATGTATCTCTTTATGTATCGGTGCTTTCTCCATGCCAACTATAGGACCAGGGGGCACGAGGTCTCCAGGCCCTTGGGGAAAATCGCTAAGCCAAAGATACTCCAGGCAAGTCTAGAGACACCCAACCTTGTCCCAAACTACAAGTTTCCCGCCTCCTCCGGGGAAGCACCCAAATCTTTTCCACACTGCCTTGGAGCTGTCCAGGGAGATTCCGACGTCCAGGGTCAAGGAGGGATCCCAGGGGTCCCAGGAGTTCCGCCAGGACTGCTGACTTGGCGTTCAAGGCTGCGCGCGCTCATCCTTGACCCGCCCCGGCCCGGGTCCTGCTCATTCATTCGGATCGGTCCCCAATTCCCAGCCGCGGTCGCGCCCGCCCGCTGCACTCGCCCAAGGCTTTCTTGAGCAGTGTCTGCTAGCACCCAGGCCGATCCCTATTGTTTTTAAATCATAAAAGTAACCTCCGGAGGATTTTTTTTTTTTTTTTTTTCTTCGCACTTTTCACATCTCAACCATTCGTTCCCCGGGCAATTAAACCACCCTCTCTTTCTGGTAGTCACGTAGAGTTCAGCGGCAAGCCCCATCCCGCCTCCAGCCAGGCTGTCACTCTGCCCCCATCCCCGAGGCCTGGAGCGACACCTCTCTGTCGCCACCCCAGGTAGGGGACAGCCACCCCGCTCGGCCCCCCGAAGAGCCCTCTCACCCTTCCACGGATGCCATGGTCTGGGGAACGCCCCCTCCTCTTCAGCACAGTCCGGAAGCGGCGGGCGAGAGATCGAGCGGGAGCAGGGTGAGCTCGGGAGTGTGGCGGGGAGCGGTATTTAAGGAGGAGTCTCTCCCCGCCCTTCCGCCCCCCTCCGGGGTAAGCCCTTTAGCGCCTCCGCGGGCGCTGCAGGCTCCTGTGGGCGCTAATCCGCGTCCTAGCTCTGCACCGCGCGTGCTCCGCGTCCCCTCCGCGCTTTGCGGGATCGCTTCGAGAGACTCCGGGAACCGAAGGCGGCTTCTTGCGGCGCGCGAGCGAGCGCTGTGCCCGGGGCTGCAGGAGAGCGCGCCCACCGTGCGCCCCCGCAACGCCGCCGCCGCCGCGGAGGCCACCTGTGCTTTGCTGCGGAGCGGGCAGGCGGGTGCGGGGAGGGGTGGCGGCGCGAGGACGGCGGGAGGGGGCTCAGGGGAGCGGTGCGGGCTTGCGCGAGGTGCGGGTGCGGGTGTGTGCACTTCGGGGAGGCAGCGGAGGCCCCTGCGCTCTGGCTTGGCGCCGGCCGGGGAGGGATTGCGAGGTTTAGCCCCGCCGGAGCTGGGGATTTGCAGGCGATCCCTCTCTATTTTCGTCGAGAGCTGACATCACCAGCGCCGAAGCCTCGGGCGACTCCTTTAACCGCCTCCCCCGCCCCTCATCTCAGGAGGCGTCCCTCCTCGTCTGTCCCTCCCCCCACTACCCACCACCCAGCCTCTCGCCATAAATTAGCTAAGTAAGAAAAGAGACCCAGCCACACGTCCGGGAAAGCTCAGGCAGCCGGTGGCTGGAGCCCAGAATCTAAGGAGTCGCTATTGTTTCCCCTCCAGCCCACGTGGTCCCGGGTCACCTCGCTCTGGGCGAAGCGCAGGCGACCGTGCTGGAGACCCGGGATGCCCCTCCGTCCCCAATCCGTAGAGCAGCCTCGGCCCTCCTCCCCCTCCTCCTCGTTCTCTGGCACATCTGCTCCGGTTCGCACTCACCCCCAAACTCACCCGCACAGGCAAGCACACCCACCCCCATCCTCCCGAGACCCCGAGCCGGGGCTGAGACGCTCAGGTCGCACAGCCAGACCTTCGCCCTCCCTTGCCGAAACCCGAATAAATCTCTTGCCCTCAATTATTCATCAAAATTAATATTAATGCAGCTCCCTAGGGGCAGGCAGAGGTACAGTGGAACCATTTTATTTTATTTTATTTTATTTTATTTTATTTTATTTTATTTTATTTTATTTTATTTTATTTTATTTCTGAGATCAGTCCCGGGGGCGGCGGTCAGGTCGGGAAGGCGCAGGAGGCGGTGGACTCAAGGGCAGGAGACGTGCCTGCACCCAGTGGGCTCAGCTTCAGAGCCCCGGGGGCGGCGCGCAAACAAATGCGCTCCTGCACGGGGAGATCCGAGCCTCCTGGGCAGCTTTGCATAATAATGACGCGCTCTGCGCAGCTTTTATTATATCTGAGACAGAGACGCCGCAGACCTCTATGGTTCCAGCACCTGCGGACCCTGTGACCACCCAGAAGGCCCAGCCTTACTTTCCTCTGCTGAACAATGGAAAGCAAAATCACAGGAATGAAACGGGAGCTTGTGAGAAGATTTGAGAAGTCAACGAGCCTGGATGAGTGGGCAATGTGACCCTGCCACCGGGGACTGCTAGGCTCCTCCAGGCGAGATCCTCAAAACTCTACCCATCTGGGGGCGCTCACCTTCGGAGGTCCCAGTCGGCTTCCTCGGGGTGGGAGGCGCACTTTCGACCATACCCAGGGCGAGCCCTATGAGGCAAAATGTGTCGAGCAGCGTGGACTCTCGTTCGGGCCCCCAGGATGGTACCCCAGGAACTGGAATCCCAGCAGGACCACCAGGTGGTTAAAGGCCGGGCTTAGTACCGTAGGCCTTGAATTCTTCACCACCATCCAGCTAAGTAACCTGGGACAAATTTCTAGAACTTCACCTCTTCCCTACTGCAGAATGGGAGCATCGCCTGCCCTGAGTTAATCCAATGCAGGTGACAGACAAAGCTCTTAACCTATAGCCTAGCAGTCAGTAAACTTCAAAAACTGTTGTCAATGCTAAGAATTCTAGGAGGTCCATCCTTGGGCAGAAGGAAGGATGCCTAGGCAACCGAGATAAGAAGAAAAGTAAAGGCTTAACCAAAATGAACAGTAGACCTCTGCACACTCCTCCAAATCTGCCCAAACGTCTTCCTGGGACTTCTCCCCTCTCCTGTCTTTCCCATCTGTCCCATTCCATTGACCAGATCTGCATCCATTCAACCTAGGACCCTTCAAGAATCCCTCTAATTTTGTATTTTCTTAAGAAAAAAATAATTTTAACCACCTCTTAATCTTTATGCATTTAACTTTGAGTACTCTCCCTCCAAGAAAATTAGTTATTGCTTATTCCGTCTTTTGTTTGGTTGATTCTTTTGTGTGTGTGTGTGTGTGTGTGTGTGTGTGAGAGAGAGAGAGAGAGAGAGAGAGTGTGTGTGTGTGTGTGTGTGTGTGTGTTACCAGAAATTGAACTCAGGACCTTGCACTTGCCTGCAGGTGCTTATGTCACTGGGCGATCTTCCCGGCCTCCTCGCTGTGTTTTTTAAAAAATAATTTGTAAATGAAAAACTGACTTATTGCACATTAGCATTATGCTTGACTTTAATTCCTTCCTAGCCCCATAGATGGGTGACTGCAAAGTTATCGGGTATACAAATTATCATTTTCTTGTCACCCACCATTTAGAGGTCAGTCTCTTTCAGCAGAGGGGGCAGACAGAAGAGAACAGAAACTTTCTCCCAGGACCAGCTATTAAGAACCCTGGCAAGCCTGGCATGGTAGCACACCTGTAATCCCAGCACTTGGGAGGCTGAGGCAGGAGGATCAGTGCGAGTTCGAGACCAGCCTGGACTATCTAAATTAAGCCTGAATGACTCAAGCCATTGAACTGCTATACTCCTCCAATATCTGTACACAGCCTTGGAGATGTGAATTGCCTGGTTTATTAGCATGACTGACCACAGCGAGACCCTCTCAGGTGTGTGGACACAGGCTAAGGGAAAGAAGAGAGAGGAAGAAGGCAATGGAGTTGTTTTCAGTTTTTAAACATCCCATGGAAAACCAATCATGCTTTCCATGTTCAAAGTGGGACAAAATTCTTATGAATCAAGTATATTGGATTAGAGAGTTGTCATTCCAGCGCACCCCATTCCCTGTAAATGACTGTATTTGGATGCTCAGATGTCACCTCTGACATTGCAGGGACATTTTTATTCAGTTGTCTGGGGGACCAGGTCTATTAAATCATGTGGACTATGTCACCTCTAACCCTGGGTAAGAAGAAACTGGTTCTATTTCTTGGTCCCAAAGGGTCTCTGCCAACATTCCCAACAATTCATTTTTAAAGCAAATTGGAGCAGTAATCCCCAACACTTGCTGGCCATTCAAATATTCAGCGAGGGCCTTTGAGAAAAATGAGAATATTATGCTCAGGTCAACTTCTAGATATTTCCATTCCGTCATTTTGGAGGCCTCTGATTGGCTTTTTCTGGTTTTTGTTTTTCAGTTTAACCTAAGTGATTGATTCTACTGAGCAGCACGAGTCAGGAACCACTGAGTAGATGGGGTTTAAGAAGCTAGAGAAAGATACAGAAATAGGGATCCAGAGATAGGGTACAAGACTGACCTCATCTTCAAATTCAGGAAATTAAAATCCTTCTAGGCCAGTTCTTGCCTATCATTCTAGACAACCAATGCCTGAAGTTATAAAAGCATAGGTCTTTGTGCTTCTGTTGTGTACAGTGGTACTTGGTGGGAAAGCCTCACTACATCATTATACTACATGGGCTGAGACTCAGCTCTGGGTCAGTAGAACTGCTTTAAATATTACCCCTGTGGTGTATTTGACTTGGCCACATTGGTCCACAAATCATAGATTCTCAGCTTCCTCATTTCAAAACCAAAGAAAATAATAATGCCCTCCTCATGGTTGACATAAGGACAATATATGGGAAGTAGCCAGGTGTGGTACAAGCTAGGTGGGATGGCTCAGTCGTCTAAAGCTCCTGCTTGGAGAAGCTTGGGTGGTTTTAGGGACCGCGGTTCAATCCCCGGCACCACATGCTGCGCCAGCCCTGCCCTCAGGGTGGGCTGAGCCGGCCATAAAAATGAGCAAATAAACAAACAAAGATTCTGAAACAAGAAAAAAAAAATAAAATAAATTTTAAAAAGATAAATTAAAAAAAAAAGATAAATCTATAGTGTGAGCACTCCCAAGGGCTGAGGCACAAGGGTACCAAGTTTCAATTCCATCTGAACAATTTAGTGACTTCACAAGATCGTGTGTTAATATTTTCTAATTATTTTCAAGGGTTAGGGATTTAGGTCAATATGAAGGTCCTGGTTCAGTACTCAGGTCAAGAGAGAGAGAGAGCGAGAGAGAGAGAGAGAGAGAGAGAGAGAGAGAGAGAGAGAGAGAGAGAGAGAGAGAGCAAGCACTCAGTTCCCAGTCTGACGTCTCATAAATGTTCACTATTCTACTGGGCACACGGGTACAGCTGCAAGCACCCGATATAATTTTCCCAGGGTCCACTTGGCAGCTTACCCCCAGCTAAAGGAGACCCCCATCTCTGTCTCCTTTTGAACCTCACCAACAACTCCAAGTCTCACAGGCAGTGTTAAGTGGGTAGAGACTGCAAATGAGCGCAGAATGCGCCACCCTCACAAGGCATAAGCTCATGGGTCAGTGCCGAAAAGAGCTACTTGCAGAGCTGCACACCAAAAATCAATATATGACACTCCAGTAGGTAATCCACAGAATTTTTAAAAAGGGAAATTTGGCCATAAGAAATTTTTTTTCCCTTTTCAATTTTTACTGGTGTCTGAAAAACCTAACTCAAACTATAAGAAGTGCCTTCCTAGAGTTTGTGGTAGTCACAGTGTCACTATAGCATTTACCAACTGCATACTATACATAATAATAGAATTTACATGCATAACCTTGTCTTATTCTAAAGAAAATATTATTACTCTGAATTCACAGAGAAAACTGAAGCCGAGAAAGATTAAGGTACTTCCACAAAGTTACACAGACAGCAGTGATGTCCAGCTAGGAAAAGATAGCACAGTCAGTCAGTGTCCTGTGGTGAGTTTAGTGAAGGAACAATTTAAAAGGGAAGTTACCAAGACCTGCAGAGAAGCCTTCATTGAGAAAGTGACCTGACTGGACACGAGATCTCTGTGGCTAGAGCTGCCCCGTAGAAGGGGTTTTAAGAGAAATGCTTTGACCTCAATTGCTTTCAGTCTTTCTTCCCTCCATGGCTCCCTACTGACCAAAGTCAGATGGAAAGTGGAGGAGAGATAATTCATAAAAACAAGTCATAGAAGGGCCAGGGAGATAGCTCAGTGGAATAAGCGCAGAGTTTAATCCCCAGTACTGAAGAAGAAAAAAAAAAGTCATAGATAGTTCTTGCAGTCCTCCCTCAATGGGAATACATCGTAGCAAACAGCAGTGGAGAAAGGACCTCCAGGGCCAGTAGATGAGCTGAGGTTCAAGTTCATGCTGTCTTCTTACGGCCCCTTGCTTTTGATCTCTGCTGCTGTGCCCCTGCAGTGACAACGATGCCATTGGTCTAGAGACGGGTTGTCGCATGACGTTCGGAGACCTTGTCACCTCAGGGTTTTCTGACAGAGAAACATCCTTGGTCAGACGAATTGGTAGAAATGAGGAAAAAGTTTATTTCTTTTGTAGAGGCCACCAGATGGTCTTACATCTTCTATAGTCCCAGGTTCAACCATGTTCATCATTCTTCTGCAGTTATTATATAAGCTGAATTGAACAAAAGGAGAGATATAGACTCTTCCTTTTTCCTGCTGCACTTTACTAAGGAATCCAGCCCCTGCCTTGGTTCTCCTTCTGGCGAGCTAAGATTGGTCATGGTAACTCTGTGTAGGGGAAGGAGCAGGACATTCCTAAGAGAAAAAAGTAAAAAACAAAACAAAACAAACAAACAAACAAAAAACAAACAAAAAAAAACCCAACACTGCATTCCCACAAAAAGCTGCTGCCTAAGACCATGCCCCTCATGATGACAACAGAGGACAAATGTTTCAAGGTTCAAAGTTTATCAGAAGAAACTGACCTAGACAGAGAATTAACAGCTGAGGAACCCCAGAATTACCCACTCCAAAGGGAGTACCATGTACAATGCCTGAGCAATATGAATTTGATTTCTCCCCTCAAATATAATGACTGCTCTATCTACTTTGCTTTTGAAGATGCTTGATGCCCTCTAGAACCTAGCAATGAAAAAACCTCTCACCACGAGCTCATTAGGCAAGATATGCGCGTTTGAGATTCTTTGTAAGTTCAAAACTACCCAGGGACCAATCTTTTTCAGTTTCCAAGTAGTTATTCAGGTAAAGCCCGCTTGAGTTTTGGAGCTGAGTGTCTGATTTTTGAGTCTGCATTCTCCCTCGTGTGGCTCCATGTGGTTTACCTAACCCCTGTAAGCCTCCTTGCTTTCTTAATAAATTAGAGATAATTCTTGCAGCTTCAAAATGCACATCCGGGACATAGTGTGAACACGCTGAACCCTGTGCCCTGATCTTGCTTAATAATTGAGGAATGATAGGCTCTGTACCTGGGTCTGTCTTTAAAACTTTGACCCAATTACTAAAACTACACGACTAACCACCTTAAGATCTTTAAAAAATTCATAGAACAGAGGAGACTTTAGGATCTCTTTCATAAGATGATTAATATCAGTATGCCAATTTTTAAAATGTGAACTATTTTTGGATGAATGGAAAAGCGTGAATGAAAATTATTTCATAGTGTTCCTATTTTACTGGAAAGATACTAAACTTAGCATTAGCTTTGAAACCAGGAAATGAAAGGCTCCTGAAACTAAATTGAAAATAAAAAGGTTTTAGAAAGAAAAAAAGACTTTAGAATGATAATGAGCAGGAGGAGAATTTTTATAGAGGCAATACTCAATCACTGTATTCAGAAGAGTCAGGTAGGCATAAGCATCAGTGTGGTGTGCCAGTTAAGCTTAACTGTCACCTTGCTGGATTAAGTGGCTTCTGCAGAGGCAATCGGATCTCAGGAGTGCTATCCTCATCGATGGGTTGATCTGCTGCTAATTCCTACCTGAATGTGCAGCTAGGAGGTAAGGCCCAGTGGGAGGAGGTGAGTCCGTGGGAGTGAGCCTTCAGAGGGCACTCCTCTCCTATTCTCTACCTCCCAGCCACCAGGAAGCAAGCAGATATGCTCTTTCCCATGGCATCCCTTTGTTGGAGACAATATACCATGGACTGAAACCTCTATAACCATAAGCCAAACAAAGCCTTTAAGTAGAAGCTGTCGGGTCCTTCTCCCAGCAACAAAAAACTGAGCAATATATATGATCTTCGGAATCAGACCATCCTGGGAACCCTCCAGCTTAACAGGGCTTGGAGCAGCGAGAGTCAAATTTTGTTTGCCATCCTCTTTCCATTTTGAATGAACTTGAGGAAGTCACTTCATACTCTGGGCATCTATCAGCATAGTAATGACTTCATCCACAAGGTTCCTACAGGAACTAAATGATGCAACATCACAGAAAGTGCTTAGCACATTTCTTGGCACATTGCCATATCTGATATCACATTTATTATATGAGCATTCAACTTGCCACCACTGTCATTGCTCAAAAGCCCCATGGTAATCCTCAGATCCAACCACAGAGTGCAGCCAGGGGTGAGCCAGGCTGGAGCCCTGTTTGTCTGCTTGTGACCACTGAGTAGAGAATAAGGGAAATCATCTGTCTCATGGGCATCTGAAGTTTTAAGATACACACTTAACTCATTCACTCTTCTTGTTAACAAGTATTAGCAAAAAGGAAAAAGTGAGGGAGTTCTATTTTTACCTCACTGTGTGAGCTGATGAGAAAAAGAGATGTTACTTCATAGAAATTGCAATTTAGACTGAGAACTTGTTCTAAATATAAGCTCTTCAGGCAGAAACTATCTCATTATATAGAGAACAGAGAAGGGTGAAGCATACTATGGTTGAGTTTTTCACTTGATGAATGCTAATGGGAGGAGACTGAATTCATTCCATTTACTTAATATCCGTGAGGGAGGAGACAATGGAAAAAAGATGAATTGTGAGTTCTCAGTATGTCATTCACCACATCAGCACTTCTATTACAAAGTGATAACTCGAGACTGAATGTCAAAGTCCAAATTTCTTATGCTCACCACAAAGACCATCACATTTGCAATTAGAGTCACTGTCTCTTTTTTAGTAGCTTGGTCTTGTATAAGATGGAAATACTTTGGAGAATGATTTTAATTTCTACCCCCAGTTTCTCCTAAGTGTAGCAAAGACTGCCACTTCCTCATCCATCTCCCTTCTTCTTGTTTTCCCACCAAGACGTTACAATAGTCAGTATAGTGACATCGTCATGTTGATCAAAAGGATAGAGAGAAATGCTTCCTACTCAAGAGGACTGCTTTGCTTGGTATCAGCTTAGTGGGGTTAAGTGCTAAGTGATTTGGATAAAAGACTACATCAGAGACCTGAGCCAGGGTTCAGTGACCACAAAAAAAAATCCAATGATGTGGTCTCCGTTTGTTTCTATTCATATTTTCTTCTGCTTTTTTGTTGGTTTACTATTTTGCTTGGCTTTTTTGACAGGCTGTCACTATGCAGTTCAGGCTCAGGCTGGCCTTGAACTTCCTATGTAGCCAACATTGGTCTTGAACTCACAGGGATCTTGCTTCCTCAGCCTCCCAAGTTCTGGGATTACAGGCATGGGCTGCCACCCCTGGGTCTGTTCACTTCTTTATGAAATTATCTACAAATTCTGAAAGAGGTTGTACATCAAATCCCAAAAATATTTTTCTTATACACATTTCCTTTAATAAGAGAGATATATAACAATTGATCACTTTAGTTTTAAATTGATATTACAGATTCAGAGATTTTTTTTTCCCCCCTTACATCAAAGCCTGAAAGTCTAAAATTATGGCTCTGCAGAACTACAATAAGCTGGAGCCCATCCCAGTTCACTTCTTGCATTCTTCGCACCTGGATATCATTTTGTGTGTGACACTCCATTTCCTCTTCCACTAAAAATAAGCAACTTTTGCTGAATCAGGCCTACTTAAGGATAACTAGCATTTTTAAATTCTTTTTTAAATGAAATTATCATTTCGTAGAAACCATAGTCCAAAAACCAAACAGTGTTTTTCTTTTTCCTTCAAGAACCTAATTTTGAACTTTATTCTCCACCTAAAAATAAGAAGAAGAAGAAGAAGAAGAAGAAGAAGAAGAAGAAGAAGAAGAAGAAAAAAAAAAAAACCTGTTCCTTATTTAACCTACTGATTTTTTTCTTTGTCAACAGAGGTCTCCATAAACATAGCCCAAGCCTCTGGATAAACACTAAGTGAATTGAGATACAAACGTGAGGTGAGCCCTTAAAAATCTCATCCATTGAGACAATCTTCTTAAAATTCTGGGCCTCAGCTGCACATCCGGGCAGAGCACTACCAGGGAAAGCAAATCCTACTGCCAAGAAAAGCAAAGAGAGACCACAAATTGCTACCAAGCCACTCCAAAATGTTCTCGTCTTTCCAACACTCTCCAAAAGGTAAACTTCCCCAAGCCCTAGGGATCCAAAGTATTTCCCTCTAAACTTTCACAGAATTCTAAAAAAGAATTAAAAAATCAGCGAGGAATTAAGATACGCATCTTACTTCTGAGCGTCTTTTGTTGGCTGTCGACTTCACGCATCTTTTCGTGTAAGTTACTCCCTTTAGAACACGGGGAAATTGTGTCAAGGTAACAAGACCCAAGTCTTACTTGCTGGCCAAGTTTGACTATGGGAAAATCAAAGCCCAAGCCAAGGGCTACACTCACTGACTTCCTGACCTCCCCCGTCATCTCTACTGCACATTCTAGGAATTCGGTGTATACAGTGTGGTCTGGCAGTGCAATCCCTCGTTGTTCTCCCAGCTTCCAAACTGGCCCTGCACTGTGTGATTCTATCTCCAACCTCCGTTGATCTTTTTGTCATGCTTTCGCCTACAGCCTTCTAGTTTTCTAGAAGTTCCTCAAATATGCCAGGAGCCCACCTTTTCAAGATCTCTGTACATGCTCTTCCCCTTCTTGGGAATGCAATGCTCTCCCACTTTCCACCCTTCCTGTAATAATTAATTCCTGAACTCATCCATCATCTCTTTAGGGAGACAAACTGTTCATCTTCTCTGATTGAATCAGTGTCCCTTGTTGTGCTTGGGATTGGGAACACCCCCAAAGCTTTATGCACTCAGAGGTGGAGTTCACGGAAGCGGTTGGATTTGAAGACTACAGCTGACTTCTGCTAGGACATGGAATTGGCTAGGGGTGGTGTACGGCAGCAGTGATCCTGAAGTACATCTCTCCTTTCTGGGATCCTACTTTTCTTTGCTTCCTGGCTGCCCTGAATTGAACAGCCTTCCCCATCCCGGTCTTTCCATAATACCATTTCTATTTTACAGACTGAATATTGTGAAAACCATAAATAAGATAAACCTCTCCTTCTTTAAGCTGTAGACAGTTGGTATTTTTGTTCCAATGATAATATATATATAGCTTGGTGGCTACTCTGTAAAGCAGACAAGACCAGGATATGTTTTTTTGGGGTTTGGCATTTTTAATCCTTGTCTTTCAATGTTGGTTATTTTTCAGCTAAGTCTTATTTTCAGGGAAACACTGGTTATTATTACTAATACTCTGCATATAGGAGGTCACATGACTGAAGGCAAGTTTAGACCCATTTTGCCCACATTTAATATCCCAAGTCCTTGACATATAGCAAGTACACAATAAGTTTTATTGATATATGAATGACAGGTGGAAAATCAATCAAGCCACAATACTTAGTTGAACTCAGGATGGAAGAGACTTTATCAATCAGTATTGTAACATAGGTTGCACATGTGGTAGGTTCCTTAAGCTTTGCACAGAAAATGAATTTGATAGCATGAAAGTCCTTGAAGCCCAAAGAAATATGAAATGTTATATTCAAAGCCTATATTCCTAACTGTATAGAATAAAGGATGGTGCTGAGCAAAAACGAATCGATAGCTGCAAAGTTTCCCCTTGCCCAGATGAGCTTGGGCCCTTTCTTATTACATCCAATCTGTCCCACCCTTGCCCTAGTCCACCTACATGCTGATAGGAAGTATTTTTTAAATCACCGTAGGTGCTGACATTTTGTCTGTGCAAGGTATCTAAATGAGTCCCACTTACACAACCCCACATTCCTTGATCTTATTGTTCTCAGCTCTTCTAGACTTTGGGTCCCATTTATTTCTACTGAACCTTTCCAGTGTTTGAGCCCCTCTCCCATCTTACTTCCCCATGCATGAACCTCACAGCAATCTAAAACTTCCTTTCCTCTCTCCACCCCTCATAATGTTTCTCATCATGGACTTCCTGACCTCCAGACTCCCTTTGTTGGAGAACAGCAACAATGGAAACACTCCATAACAGGAGCCAACTGTGATTTAAAAAAAAAAAAAAAAAAAAAAAAAAAACCAGCATGACAGTGGCAGTAAAATCCAGGCCCAAAGATCAGAGGAAACGGTTAGAAGATGCAGAAACAACTCAGGACATGCTCAGCCACCTTACCTTTCACTGTGTACTAAACTAAGTTCAAAGTGGGTCAAAGATCTAAATATTAAAACAGAAACATTAAATCTTTTGGACGATAAAATAGATAAAACTCTTGAAGACATTCGTACAGGCAAAGGTTTTATGCATAAAGCCCCAGTTGCACTGAAACTATTAAAAAAATAAGCAATTGGTGCCGGGCGTGGTGGCGCACGCCTGTAATTCCAGCACTCGGGAGGCTGAGGCAGGAGGATCGGTGTGAGTTCGAGACCAGCCTGGGCTACAAAAGTGAGCTCAAGGCCAGCCTGAACTGCATACTGAGACCCTGTCTCAAAAAGACAAAAAAAAAAAAACCAATTGGTATCTCATTTTAGTTTTTGGACAGCACAAGAAAACACCTATAGAGTAAAGAGACAACCCACAAAGTGGGAAAAAATGTTTGCCAGCTGTCCCTCAGACAAAGGGTTACTATTGGGCACATAGACCTCAAAAAAAATCAGACCTCCAATATTTAAAGACCCACTTCAATAATTGGCATCTGAAATGGATGCACACTTTTCAGAAGAAGAAATACAAACACCAAATAAATATATGAAAAATGTTCATTATCACTGGTCATATAAGAGAGGTAAATTAAAGCACTGAGATTCCATGTCACCCTGCAAAGAATGGCTACATCAAGAAATCCATCTACAACAAATGTAGGAGGGGCTGTGAGGAAAAAGGAACTCTTCTTCACTGTTGGCCAAAGTGTTGACTGGTGAAACCACTGTGGAAATCAATGTGGAGATTCCTAAAAAAACTAGGACTAGAGGCCCCATTTGACCCAGCTATTCCCCTTCTGGGTATTTTCCCAGAAGAAGAATTTAAAATATTGTACCACAGCAATCCATGTGCATTCATGTTTATAACAGCACCATTTGTAATAGCTAGGTCTTGAAAACAACCTACATAACCATCTTCAGAATGGATTTTTAAAGAAGGTGTGGTCTTTTTGTACAATGGAGTATAAAGAAGGACAAGCTGGAAACTTTTATAGGTACATGGATAGACCCATATCTTTCACTGTGGAGACCATCCTCATAAGAGACCATATTCATAAGTCAAATAAACCAGACATACATGTGTAATCATTGTCTCCCTAGTATAAGAACCTGAAAGAACTAATAAAAATATAAGAATGAATATATTAATATAGTTACACTATTAATTTTATTGACATTAGTTCATTGAAAGGAAATGTTTGTGCTAATATTGCTTGAACAATTAAATGCCAATATCTGAGCAACTCTGAGTAGCTAATTTAAAGATAGCAATATGCAAGATAGGGCATGGTGACACACACCTGTAATCCCAGCACTGGGGAGTCTGAAAACAGGAGGACCCCTATGAGTCTGTACCAAATATATAGAAAAAAGAAATGATAACAATATGTACTGTATTAACCATTATTATCTTACTATCTTGTTTTGAAATTTTTTCTCTCCATCTAAAATTTTAAAAAGGAAAAAGGAAAACCCATAATGCAGCCAGGGTTCATAGCGCACAGCTGGCCAGGCACCACTCACTCGCTTGGCTCCCAGATGCACCACCTCACTGACTGTTCTAGTCACTTCACTGCCATTCATAGCCGAGCTCAAGAGTGAGCCAGAGATTGCTGCATCTCCAAGATGACAGTGTGTAAGAGGTGCAGCTGGGACTTAAGCTTGGGTTGGGCCTTCTGACCACAGCCTGCTGTCCATTGCAGCCCTCTTGCTGGTCTTCCCAGAACCCACGCCTGTATTTCCCCCCTCTTGGAAACATGAGCGAAATGTTTGCAGATGGGCTATAAGAAGCCACATTATTAATCTCTCCATTTGTGCTCCAGTGTGGATTGTCTTCCTGCCTGACTGGCCTTGCCTTGGCTAGACAGATTGAGTTGTCACTGCATTTTAGAGTTCATGATGGGGCTCCTCAAACATAGCCCTTCACTGGCTTAATTGTATGTGTTTTCCAAGTATTTTCCTTAATTATAATATTCTCCTTCCTTCCTGTCACTCCCAAGACTTGGTTGAAACTCCAACTACCCTGGGAGTGTGGTCAGCTGCAGAGACTGTCCTCTTTCTATGCTACCTGTGTCTCAACTCTTGCTCCAGTTCAGGTAAGAAAACACAGGATAATCTGATAACTTAGTTATGCATGGAAATCTACTAATTGCACAAACATGGACACTCTCAGAGTCTTGCTTAAATCATACCTAAATTTTATACATCATTTTAATTTTGTCATACAGCATATAAAACCAAAGTAAAATCTATATACACATTTACAGAATCAACCAAAAAAGATGTACATAATCTTCACCAGCTTGCCAAACTAATAAATATTTGGAAGCTGTTAACCACCACATAGAGGACCTCTTGTAATTGTGGAGGCCAAGAATAATGTGTATTAATTTCATGATCACTCAATATGGAGTATTAAAATATTTATACCAGTTTTTCTTTTCCAGAAAACATTGCCATGTAGAACTGCAAACACTGGTGAAGAAGTTCAAGCCAGGCCATTTACCTTTTTGAAAATACATGATAGATAAATAAATAGATAGACAGACAGACTGACAGACAGACAGACAGACAGACAGACAGACAGATAAGATAGATAGGTGGGAGAATGGGTGGACAGATGGGTGGATAGATGGATGGATGGATGGATGGATGGATGGATGGATGGACGGACGGATGGACGGACAGGAGGACAGACAGGCAGACAGATTAGATACAGATATATCCAAAAGCGTACATGTAGCTTGACAAATTGGATTTACTGTTTCTTGGGAGAGGAGTGAACTTTATGCAAAACTGAGAGTTAGCTCATCTAGAATGTGTCAGAACCTACAGGATTTGAGTTTTAAAGTGATTTTGGGGAGGTTTCAGGGAAGCTTGTCTTTGTTCTGGATGAAGTGATGTCAGAAAGTGGGAGTATGTCTACAGTTGGCCATCTCAATAAATATTGTCTAAAAAGGAAGTACATTAAGTTGGGTTTTTTTTTTTAAAGCTATTATTTGTAGTACAAAAGCTGCAGTCTTTTGTGTTGAACTGGAGACAGGGAGTTTGTCTTTGTGTGGTCTGTATAGTGCCCTGGGGTTTGTCTGTTATTACACATGATATGAAGTGATCTCATTTGTGTCTTGGTCTGTCACAATCATGGGATAACCATGAATGATATTGAGAGTCTGTGAAACTGTTTCTTCTCAAGGATAGAACACTACGGCCTACCTGGGAATGCCTGGCACCCCATAAGCCAGTAGCAGTAAATCTGTGGCATGTATGTATCACTGAAAGCTCTAAAAGGCTCACCATCAGTGACCTAGGTGCTGAGGTGCAGCTGACAGAACACCAGATGCCAGGGGCTAGAAGTGTTTAGAGGAGACCGAAGCAACCGTTACAAAATAAATTGAAAACTAAGCTGTTCTGGATGTTGAGGACCCTCCTGGCTCTCTCCAAAGGTGTCCTCAGTTGACAGCCACTTCCCCAGTACTAAGATCCCATGGCTTACGACAGCCCTGATTCTTTGTCAGCTTAGGAAAACTGGAGCTATGTTGCAAAATTCCCTTCCTTCTATGGCTCCAGGTTAACAAGGGCACAAGAGAAATTTACATGGATTTGAATGTGAAAATGAAACAATTGATATTTTCACAGCCTGAGGGCTAGTAGACTCCATCAGGCACCGTGGCAATGCAGACACAGTGCCACTGACCTGCGGCTCAGCTTGCTATGATAAGACAGCACCCTGCCTGCAGCTACTCCAGCACCTACTGGAGATCCTGTTCTGAACCCTGGAAGGTGAGCGTGAGCTGACGCCAAGGGTGCCAGCTCTCCTGCAGGTCGCTTATATCACTGACTTTGCATGGCTTTCCACTGTCCTCGTGGGTTCCTGTGTGTGCCTGCTCTGCCAGCTTTCTGTCTAGATTTCTTTTCCAACTCTTGGCCCTGTTAATTCAGATCATCAAACACCAGGAGCAAAAGTAAAAATAGCTTTACTTTCACCAGGGCCTGCACTTCTATGTGGTCATTATACTTCTGCATCTATATGACTTTTAAGACTTCTAATTCTCCCTAAAGTCTCTGAGTGACATACACTCCAGATTTGTAGCTAAAAAATATTGTCTCATGCTCAGAGTCCTATGACTGAGTATACAAGAGTCATGTTATAGAGATGGAACGTATTCCAACAGCTACCATATATAGTCTGAGTCTGACTCTCATGTCCTAACTTGGAATCGTAGGTTAGTGAGACCGACTATCTGCAGCCCAGGAGACCAGTGCTGGGATAGGAAGACCTAGGGGTGGTAACACGTGGCCCTAGAACTATTAATAAATAAGCCAGGGATGCAGATCTCAGGATCTGGGGCCAGATGAAGTTCTGAGCTTCATCGCTGAGCTGATGTGATAGGAACCAAATCTAAAATGAGAGTCAAGAATAAAAAGGGTTCCTAGATAATATAGACCATGTGGAGAACATGGACACCATGCTGATTCAGATAGGGTGTCTGAGCCGTCACGCAGTGAAGCATGTGAGAAGAGCCACCCACGTGTGGCGTTCCAACTGAGGCAGATATGGAGGCTTGGTGGCTCTGGGATCAGCTGGAGTGCTCCTGCCCCACCAGGTAATACAGGGCCAGCCTGCGTGTCATCCGTGTGTGTTAGTTTCCTGTGTTGTGACAAAATTTTTGAGGCAGGCAAGTGATGGAAGGAAACATTTACTTTGGCTCATGGTTTAAGAGGACTCAGTCCATGTTCAAATGCCCCTGTTTCTTCAGGACTGTGGCAGCACAGCATACCATGGTGCAAGTGTGTAGTAGGACAAACTTGTAGGCAAAGAAAAAGAAAGGAGGGGTCTCTGTATCTCCCTCAAGGTCACAGCTCCGACAGCCTAACACGCCCCCACCATGCTCTGCTCCTAAAGGCTCTCCCCTCTCCCAATAGTGTCACAGACTGGCATCAAAGCCTTTTGCACTCAGGCTTTTAGGGGACACTTAAGACCCCCAAAATAACACTCTGTATAAACGAATTGCTTCATACAATATCTCATTTAATCATCACAACGACTGCAGAAAATCCAAAAGTCTTATGGTGACAATACAGCACCTGCTGCAGCTGAGACACAGATAGAAGCTAACTAACTTCTCCAAGAAGAGCAGTTGTCAGATGGGAACGTAAACTCGCATTGCTTTGATTCAACTTCCATGATGTTTTCTGAGATCCAAGCTTTCTAGGATTAAAACAACATCTTTGAGTAATCTGATAAATATCCATAGGTTCAACTCCCTCCTCATTCTAGACTTCAGTGGACTACTACCTCAGATTAAGCCCCTCTTACCAATCCACCAAAAGTGTGAGTGAAGAAGCATTCATTATTTTAAGCCACTAAGATCTGGTTAATTGGTACTCTATAACTAATAACTAGTACAACTGTTTTTGATTAAGCCGTGAAGCTGAGGGACAGTAAAAGGGGGAAGATATGGTATACGGAAAGCCCCAGGAAATCCTGACTGAAAAAGAGATAGTGGAAGTAATTCTGTTCTGGGTCAGACAGCTAATAGAGACACAGAGATAAGGAGGCAGACCAGGAGAAAAATGTGTCCCCCACCTCTTGCTTTGGTGTCAAAGTCCTTGAGGTTGAAGACAGATAGAGGGAAGGTTAAGTTCCTGGGAGACTATGTCTCCCAGGATGCCTTGTGACACTTCTGGGTTCTCCACTCTCATTCGGTATGGAAAAGATCCAGACATTCTCATAAATCCCCAAGAGAGGGAGAAGAGGTCACAAAAATCTAGCTGGGCTATAGCTAGGAATGTCACCCCTGTGGCCCTCAGGCTGAGTGTACCAAACCGGAGTCGACCAGAGTCCCCACTACATCTCAGAGGAGTATCAGTCCCCAGAAGAACTGCGGAGAAGTCAGGTCAGTGGAAAGGCCCATGGAGCCCTATGAGGCAGAGACAAAACCTAAGTTACACTAGCAGCAAATCTTGGCAAAGCTCCGTCAGATGGAAAAGACCCACCACACACACCCAAGAACCAGCCTGAAGCCAGGATGTGGGGATGATTTCAAGATTTCTGATAACGTACATTCAAAACACGCAGGTTTCCAAGGCATCGTTTGGTAGAAAACTAACCTGGCAAGAGGATAAATAAAGAAAGAGTAAGTCTCTCCAACCAGAATGTTCCTGGGAAGATCCCATCACTTCCAGTATTTGTCTGGACTTTAAATTCATTGTTTTCCTTGACTTTGAGGGCTTGCAAGAAGACTGATGTAAGCTACAGGAAAACACCGAAGCTATAGCACCTTGGCACTCCTAATCTGGTGGAAGTATATACAAGACAGAGTTGTAAAATGCAATGGGTATTTAAAATTTTCCAAATTTTACTATGGTAAAAGACAGATAATCATTAATCTCCCTCAAAATACCGCCTCTTCCTTCACACACATCATTACCACATCATTCTTGCCCCTCTCTGAAGCAGTTCTGAGCATCCTCTTTCATGAGTGTCTGTATTTGTACGGCCCTGGCTGTCTCAGTAGCCTGAACAGATCCATGCTATCTACTTTTGTAGTCATTTTAGGAACGAGCCATAAGTCACACAGTGCCAGATCTTGTAAAGAGACATAAAGACACCAGAGTGTTTTCATGAGCCTGCCTTTTCTTTGGGTGGTACCTGGAAACCACTCATCATATCTTTTTTTTTTGGTGGGACCAGGGTTCGAACTCACGACCTTGCACTTGCCCAGCAGGCACTTGTGCCTCAGAGCTATCTCCCCAGCCCCAATCATATCTTTATCATATTGGATAAGGGCATTCAGAAAAGAGAACTTGCAGAACTGCTTCAGAAATTAGCAAGAAGGATGCATTAAGTACGTTTGAAGCAAGACGGAGCATGTTGACAGGGATTCATGGCAATGTGTCTTTTACTATAAGAAATGCTTTAATGTAAATATTAACAGTGTATTTTGAGTCTACTTTATTTCATTTGGGGGGGGTACTGGGAATTGAACTCAGGGCCTTATGCATGCTAGGAAACACTACCACTAAGGCACATACCCAGCCCCTAACAGTGTGTTTTGATGATACCTTATATGTGCTTGTAATTGCTATAACAAACATACTGAGGACGAAGCAGAGTTTGATGTTAGATCTAGGAAATGAGAAGGGAGGGGGACACTAGAAATCAGTGAATCCCTATCATTTTCCTCTTTGTGTCCTATCTGATAGCATTTATGGTTCAGCTCTGCCGTGGCATGACTTATCAAGCTCCAAGGCCTGATGTCAAAAAGACAAGATTGCTTTATCACATAAATTATTGGGAAATTATAACCTTTGTCTCTGTGTTAAAGGCTTGTCAGCCAGCCATCTGCTACTTCTATAGCAATTAAGAAAAAACAAGCAGAAATGAGGGCAAAGTACACTGGTTTGGTCGGTTAGAAGTCAACCCTTGTTTTATTAAAATGTGTACAAAGAAGTTGGAAAGGAAATACCCCAGACAGCACTGTAGCAATGTACACAAAAGCATGTGCCGCCGGGCGTGGTGGCGCACGCCTGTAATCCCAGCACTTGGGAGGCTGAGGCAGGAGGATCGATGCGAGTTCGAGACCAGCCTGGGCTACAAAAGTGAGCTCAAGGCCAGCCTGAACTGCATAGCGAGACCCTGTCTCAATAAGACAAAAAAAAAAGCATGTGCCGTCCAAGCTCCATTGCCTTGGAATATTCTTCTGGTAGCTACTTGAAACTTGGATTGGCTGGAGCCTTAAAAGAGGCCTCTTCATGCCTAGAGCTCCCCTAGATCAACCCTGTCTGAATCACAGCTAGACCAGACAGTTGCACTTCTGAGTGGCTGGAAAGGCCAGCAGGTCAGTTGAATGGGGAGGTGTGATTGTCTATGCATATGGTCTTCTTTGAAGAAACTCAATTCTGCTATCTTCCACAAGCAGTCAAGAAGACAGTGGCCAACCAAAAACTCACCATACTCACCTTCCACTGAAACCGTACACCCTGGCACAATGAAGTCCATGGGCAAAATCACACTTGAGCAGAGACTCACACTGCACCATGCAGCATCTGCATGGATGACCGCACAAGGAAGCTTCCCGGTGGACTTGCAATGCCTCACTTCATGTTTCTCTCAATCCAGTCTTTGAAAGGCAGCACCTTGGCGAAAGCTGTGGAGATGCCGTGGCTGCATGCTTTGTCATAGCTCCAGCTGACCAGCCCCACCAGGTGCCAGCGCGGGTCAGGGGATGCTCTTCCTGGGAAGGACACAGCTGCAATGCCCCCTGTCTCTGCAGTGCAGATAGTAGAAGGGGTGGTGGGGTCCTGGCTGGCACAGAACATGTTGTCAGTGATACTCACTGGGATGCCATGGTCCTCATGCTGCTCCTCACACAGCAGCGAGTCCACCACCCTCACCGTCCCTGAGTGCAGGCTGTCATTCTTGAAGCCGGGGCTCCTCACATCTGCCAAGATGTTCCAGCCAGCCACAGTGATGTGGGACTCCTGGAAGGAGACACCGAGGTCCCGGGTGGCAGCAAGGCAGATAGGCTGGACACGGGTGCTCATGCGCGCCTTGTCCAGGAGCTTCAGGATGGCAATGTCAGCGTCAAGCAGTATGGGATCATAGTTAGGATGCAGAATGACAGCAGAAATCTACAACGGTGAAAAATGGATAGAATGGTGATCAGCCAGTTCTACGAAGGACAAGAACAGGTGAGCAGTGGGGCCGAGTTACTGGGAGGAAGTGCCCCAAAGGTAGTTACAATTATTTGGAGTTATTGCATTCAAGGAATCTTGGAAGTACTTGCTCTGCTCCTGGGGTTGCAAATTGAAAAGTCTACCAGGGTCTGACAGGTGGTCTAAAATGAGGGAGCGGACAGCTGAAGCTGAGGAGGATGAGGGTGCACACAGCCCATCGTTAGGGGGCAGAGGCCACTTCAGTCCGCAGAGCACTGCCATGAGGCAATGAACCCAATAACCTCCTTTTTCCAGAGCGTGCATTCCAGAGCTTTAACTGAAACATCTTGAACTTAAGCACTGGCAAATAACTGATGAGAAATTATATGTAAGCATCACCAAAGCGAAACCCCTGCGGGCTTCCCGTTTGCAATGTCTGGCCCACTACAAGTATTTCCTGCACCTTCACACTAGAAAGATCAAGTCACATTCCACAAGAACATTCCAGAAGTCAATTCCCATAAAAATGTTCTGGAACATTCCATAACATTTCTCCATGGTCTTCCCTGATGCCCCATGCCTTCCTAATGATTCTGTGTGATAAGACTCTCTAAATCTCAATTTTTTTCCTGTAAGCACTTTTTTCTTTGGTACATGTTTGTGATACACAACATACATTCATTATTAATAGCTGCGAGATGTACAAGACTCATCTTCATTCTTTTTGTTTCTTTCCCCTTCTCTCCTTCCTCTCCCAATCTCTTGCTCCGCATTCTATTTGCAAAAGATTTCTCTCCCTGTTTTCTATTGTCTATCTCTTATTTTGCTCTTGTAAGACAATTAATGAACCTTAAATCTGTAATTTTAAGAGAAATAAATCAGGTATGCAAGCTTAAATATCGTATGGTTTTCTTAACTGAGATTTTTACTGTACATGTTCCAGTACTTCCATTGCATTTGAACACATTTCCTTGTGTCTTACTGATCATGACATATTGGCCTGTGTTGCTCTGTCAGTGTGAACTTTTCAGAGAAAAAAGCCATGTGTTATTCTTTACTGTATCTATTTTCAGTGAATGCCACATTGTGGGAGTGCAACAACGGATGGCCAGAGGGTGGGAGAGTTAGAAGAACAGAGGAAGAGGTGGACGAATGGATGAACAGATGGGTAGGAGGATGGACAGATGGATGAGCCGGGGTGAGAGGAGGTATAAATCAATAGGTGGGTGGATGGATGGACAGATGGATGGACGGATGGACGGATGGATAGATGGATGGATGGAAGGATGGATGGATTCATAGGTGAATGGATGGTTTGGTAGATATGTGGGTGGAGGGACAGAGGGAGGGAGGGAGGGAAGAAGGGATGGATGGATGGATGGATGGATGGGTAAATAGGAGGACAGACGAGTTAGAGATGGAGAAGCAGGCAAGAAGAGAAGTACAGTGTAAAATGGCAATGAAAACCCTTTTTATGCCTTCAGAGCCTATCGAGGACAGTTCCCAAATGCAACAGGCAACTACCCTCCTTTTGATACTGAAGAAATATTTACCAATCCCCTATGATTTGAGGACAGTGTTGGACTATGAGGCTATGGGGAAAAGTCACATCATGTGTGGAGCAGATGGCTTCAGGAAGAGCAAGCCATTAAATAAATAATTTTACTAATTTTTAATTTGCTCCCATTTATCATACATGCTATTAGTACGTTTTGCTGTGCGATGGCTGACTTGTCTCTATCTTAGTTTTTAAAACAAGTAAAGGGAGAAAAGTTTTCACGATCCTTCTGAATGCTACTTTCTGGATCTGTCAAGATCAAACACTGAGCTCCTTTTGAGGTTCAGTGGGGTAATAAGCAGCAATGTTGAGGTGATGAGCTCATAAGCCCCATGCTCCACTGCCCACTTTGTACGTTGAGCCCTCTCTCACCCGTAAGTTCTGGATGGTCTTCTCATCCCGGTCATCATCCCGGTAGAATTTGCCCAAGACGACTTTGAGGTCAGCAGTCTTGATGACGTTGACCTTCCCCAAGTCAGTCACACAGTGCGCAGCCACCACCACGGTGCGCTCGTTCACCAGAGCACCGCTACAGATCAGGAACCAGGCGCCCTTGTGCAGGCTGCCCTCCTGCACCCCACTCGTCCTCCTGTAGATGGCTGCTTGCCACGGCCAGCGGCTCCCTAGGGTCTTTGGAGAAGTGATGTTCTCAGTTTTCCCACAGACTATGGAGAAAGAATCAATCCATTAAGATAAATTCAGACCTTTCCCACTGAAAAGAGAATGCGTCATTCAGAAAGGAGGACAAAAATCTAGAAGGGTGGACCCTGGAGTGTGATAAGCACCATGCCATTGAACCTGGTTTTCTTCCCCTTTTATAAATATATATTTGGCATGAGACTTGAACTCAGGACCTTGTGCTTGCCAGGCAAGCAGTGTGCCTCTGCGCTATATCCCCAGACCTTTCCTTTACATATTAAGCAACGACTATTGACATGGTTGGCTGTAACACCTAGAATTACTACTGGAGGCTCCGCAGCCGAATGAAGTGTGATTTCTGAACTCAGGCATTTACTACCAATAGGACTTACAGTAATTTACCTTTATCTCTTACAGCCTCCAATGTCTAGCCTATAAAACGGACAGAATAATAACAATAGTCTCAGAGAATTCTGAGAAGACTAATGAATATGACTACAATAAATTCAACCATACTATTCTTTCATAAAGGACAGGCAAGGTAGCTTAGTGCATCTAAGTACCTATTCCAGACACGTCCACCAGTTGTCTCATAATTGTCGCCATCACCATGTAAAGTAATCCATACCTTATTACTTAATTAACAGTTACCTCACGATGTCATTGGATAATGTGTATGAAAACTGTAACTTAAGGTAACCATAATGATGTAGCTAGAGGTCTTCTGGCATCCTAAAACTCTTTCCACTTGGCATTTAATTACTGCTCCCTCCGTTTTCCCCAAGTAAATATGATTAAACTACCCATAAAGTAATGTGCTTCTAAGATCCAAGGAGTAAGCCCTGCCTGGGTGTACATCAATGCCAAAGAAAGGGAACTCTGATGGCAGGAAGTTTCAGACAACATTGAACTAGGAAAAACAATGGAGGACCATCGCATTGAACAGAGAGATTTTTCCCAAGGTAGTTTCAACTAGGCTAGCAGGTTTTCGCAAGCAGCCTTGGGAGACAGAAGGTGCTCCAGCTCAAAGGTGAGCCTGGACTCACTAGGAACGCAAGTCGGTGCCCGCCCGCTCCACTTCCCAGTCCTCAAGCACGTCCTGCGGCTGCTGCCCAGGCGGCGGTAGAAGGGTGAAAGGCACTCGTACTGGAGCTGGGTGTGCAGGTGATGGTGTCCAGCAGGAAGATCCCCAAACGGGAGGGCTGGCTTCTTGGTAGGGGTGTCCTGCAGTTTCTGCTTGCTGAAGGTTGTTGAGTAGAGTTGGTGTAATGGTGTTTCCCTGGGTGGAGACATACAGGTCCAGAGAAGGAGCAGGACAGAAACTATCATTGTGGCCTCTTTCACACTCATGCCCATCTCCACGTAGGCATTTGGTTACAGAAGAAGACAAAAGAATGGATGGTTCATGCTCTAGCTCTGGCTCTGCCTATCTCTGTCTCTCCGTCTCTCTGTCTCTGTCTCTGTCTCTCTCTCTCTCTCTCTTTCTGCCTCTCTCTCTCTCCACACACACACTTCACCTCTTGAAAATTCTATACACATCCCAATCTTCTTAGTCTTCCATTTCCATTTCTGGCATGCTTCCAACTGCCTAGGATTTTTTTTTAACCACAGAGAACAATATCTGACATAACAGCTGCTATTCAAAGGTACGCTACACACACACACACACACACACACACACACACACACACACATACACATATACACACACAGGAACACATTCCATTACAAAGTTAAACAAAAAAAAAAGGGCGGAGTTAATTTGAATGAGAGAATTCAGGCACACTTTTTCTCTAACCATTATCATAATGGGGCAATATTAGGAAGTGACTTGAACTAAACTGTGTTGATTCAGAAGCTTGGTTTAGCAATTAGCAGATATAATTAGTTCACCTCAGAGAATAGAACTTTCTCTCAGGGAACATTGAATGGGAGAAATATCTGCACTGTGTCTAAATGGGAAAAGAGGTATTAAGTGAGCCTTGCAGTGCAGGCTCCTGAGACCCACTCAGGGGTCTTGGGGGAGATCGGTACATGTGGTAATGCTTGTGTTCATTTTGTATTGGAGCAAAACGACTGCCAACTGGCAAGTTAGGATTCCTCTAGGAATCAATGGGCCTTCATATTTGCTTAATAGGTAGACAAAGGAAGCCCAGAGAAGGAGGTGAGGGCACCCAAGGGCACCCAGCAGAGGAAGAGGGCACCCAAGACGGCGCTTCACACACAGGATCTCCAGTTGGGTATCTCTACCACTCCAATGTGATATTGTTTTAAGAAATCTACTTGAGGCATTTCTCAAGTGCTTGGCTCAAAACAAATATTCTGCCCCAAGCAACTATACTGAATAAATATCTGTGTCTTGCTTATTCCCAGTTCTGTAATTTTAGGTGCTTCTGAACTTACAAAAAAAAAAAAATATATATATATATATATATAACTCATCTGTTGGTCACTAAAGGTCTACATAGTCCTTGATGGCTCCTTAGGTGAGCCTGTCTATGAGGGACAGACATAGCCTACCACTGCAGCCTTCCTTCCAGAAAGATATTTAAGACCAAGCTTTACACTTGCTTTTTCTTACACCTGAGTATCTCGTATGTGACCACCAGCTCTCCCATTAGGATTGCCTTTAAAAGAAGAAACTTGGTGATGTTTCGGAATAATCCAAAGTTTCCCTATGAGGTATTGATTTAGGAAAAATAGGTGGAATTCACTTTAGGGGAGGGTCAGCCCAGGGAAATCTCAAAGATCAGAAGAAGGGCAGAACTCATATTCTACTACCACCATTTCCAAGCAAATGCCTTGCTTTCAAAGGAGAATATAAAATGAGTGAGAGAAGTTAAAGGGGTGAAAGATTGATAGATAGGCTCACTTGGAAAAATTCTGGGTCAGTGCTGGTCATGGGGACTCCTTGTGATTATTTCTAACAGTTGCTGTTATGCATGAGTGACCACATGCCCAACATGCTTTCCTGAGGCCTTCCCATGGGCACTAAGCCTAGGCCACAAGGGGGCAGATCTTGACCTTGAAGCCAGAGACTGCGTTTACATTCTAACCTTGCCACTTGGGGCAGTGTGACCTGGGACAAGTTCCTCAACTTCTCTACACCTTAGTTTATCTATATCATAAACATGGTCATAAAAAAATGTACAGTAATAATGATACCTGTCTCACAGGATAGAGTGAGGATTAAATGAACATAATACATGAGTGTACAGAAGACCAACTGGCATACAACAGGCATGTAGCAAGTGTTACCTGTTACTCTGGCATAATCCCTAGTGACTTCTTCCAAAGGTGATCCTAATAGGCCATGTACCAGCTACTCAGGTACTCAGGTGCAAGAGAAAGCAAGCCTAAAGCTTAGTCTTAAATATCTTTCTGGAAGATAGACTGCAGCAGTAGACTATGTCTGTCCCCCATAGACGGGCTCACCTAGTAGCCACCAAGGACTGCACAGACCTTTAGTGACCAACAGACAAGTGCTAGGTTTTTGTCCAAGTTCAGAAGCACCTAAAATTACAGAACTGGGTATAAATAAGACCCAAATACTTGTTGAGTGCAATCTCTGTCAATAGAATATTTATTCCCAACCAAGTATTCTCCTGTTATGATTTAATCCCATTTTCCAAAAGAAGAAACTAAGGCTCAGAAAGTATAAGAACTTGCCTACAAACACCCAGGATTAAAGAGCACAGCAGACATTGGTTGCCAATCACGTTCATTCTATAACATTCACGGAGTGTGTTCCGTATGGTAGGCACTTTTTCCATCAGTAGAATTTCAGCACGTACAGGGCACATAGTGTTCCTATGCTTTTACACTTGGGGTGGTGGACAATGTACCTGTTCATGTTAGTTATCAGCTTGACTGGATTAACAGACTCCTTAAGAGGTGACGGGGTCATGAGGTCATAGATAAAAGGGTCATTAGGAGGTGGGGTCATGGAGGCATGACCTAAGGGACTATGAGTAGTTCTGGCACCTTCCTTCTGGCTCTTTCCAATCTGCTGCTTTTGCATGCCATGTGTTCAGTAGTTTTTTTTGTTAGTTTGTTTTTGTTTTTTGTTTTTTGTTTTCCACCACACTCTTCCATCATGATGTCTCTGCCTTGCAGCAAGCCAACTATGGACTTCACCTTTGAAACCATGAGCACTCTCCTCCATTAAGCTGAAAGTGTCAGGTATTTTGTCCTGACGTTGTGAAGGTAGAAAATGAAGATGGATATAAATAGAAGTAGATATAGATGATATAGATTATAGATTCATGGTGGGCAGGGAGTGAGGGAGGGAGGGGAACAAGGAGAGGGAGAGAGAGACAGAGAGAGAGATTGAGATTGAGATTAGGTAGAGATGCTAAGATGAGAAGAGAAAAATGGTAAAGGCTAGGAAACAAGATGAAGAAGTCAGCCTAGGACAGCTGGGCCCAAGTCACTTCAGGATGAAAATGGAGCAGAGAACAGAGCTTCAGCCTCACTCAGGCTCCAGACAGCAGGAGCCACAGTGGTAAGAGCTGCACTTGGAGTGACAGAGGGACATGAAACAGGCCTGCGATACTGGAGTAGAGGAAGCCAAGGGAAGAGAATGCAGAAGAAGAGAGGAGTAGAGATGCGTCTACCATGTCCCCAGCAGGTGATGCTCACCTTGTCCTTCCAGGAGAAAACCCCAGTCTCCTAATCCCTCATCCCTATCTCTAGCTCCTGGGCTGCACCTGTTTGCCTAATCTGGCTGGCTCATACCAAGAATATCTTCCTAAGCCACAGCTGGCTGCATTTAGCTGGTTGCATTTGGCTCCCAGGAGCTGCAACAATAAATATACTGCAGCTTCCTGAAGACTCACTGTTAAAATCCAGCTCCCCAAAGACAATCCAGAAGTCTTGCTTCTCACCGGCCATGTACTTTCCCACGATCCAATAAAATTTGTACATATTCCAGCAGTTACTACCTCCTGGCCAAAGGCAGCTGGCTAATGAGCCTCCATCTAACAAGCTCTATTCTTTCATGATTATTTAGCATTCAATGTCCCTAAGAAACCCCAGACTGTCTCTGGCCAAACACAAATGGAGAAAAGGGAAAAGGGAGGGGAAATGTTTGGTACCCCTGGAGGCAGAGCCCAGGTGTTTCTAACTCACCTTGACTGAACCTGCATTGGAAGAACCCTCCTTCTCACCAAGTCAGAGATCTTTGGTTCCCGGCAGGCTAGAAAGAAACAGATGAGGCTGCACCACAATCCTTTTCCATGTTCACTGTTCGCATCACTCACTTTAGATCCACACCCAGCCCATCCTTCTGGATAGCAGTCCTCTCTTCCCCAGGCCCAGAGGTAAGGTACATCAGCCGAACCTGAACAGTTCACTCAGCAAAAGAGCATCCTGCCTTTCACCCAAATTAGTAGTCACCTCCAAAAGCCTCCATAGATGCCTTTGGAGAGTTTCCCCACTTAGGTGACTTGGGACCATGGCAGTTAATGGGCTAGGAGTATCTCCTCATGTTAATAGTATTCACAGACCTCATCAGAATGGAATAAAATCCAGCCAGGCATGGTGGCATATGCCTGCAATCCCAGCACTTGGGAGGCTGAGGCAGGAGGATTGGTGCGAGTTTGAGACCAGCCTGGGCTAAAAAATGAGCTCAAGTCCAGCCTGAACTGCATAGAGAGACCTTGTCTCAAAACGATTAAAAAAAAGAAAAAACAATGGAGTAAAATCCAAACTGAAGTGTCTAAAATAGAATCCACACAGGAAATTAAAAGATTCTCATTGAAAGCCAGAGTAAATCATAGACAAGTTTTGAGTAACTGGTTTCCCCATGCCATTTCTCTGCAATTAAAGTCCTGAACAGTCTCTGGAGGACAGCTCAAAGCCCTGTTTGATTTTGTTGAAGTCTTTACTTTTTTTTTTTCCACAAGTGAAAAAAAAAAAAAAAAAAAAAGAATCCTCCCCATCTCGCTTTCCCAATCAAGCAGCCAACATTTGTCTAATTAGCAACTTAGAGTACTTTGGTTGTATTAATTTGTAAGAGAAGAGTTGACAAAACCTCCAAGGACATATGTGACACTGTTCTCATACTTAATGAAAGCAAACATCAGCATCTCTGCTGGTGGGGATGAAAGGCGGTGCTGGCGAAAGTCTAAAGTGATTTGTGCCTTTCACAACCCATTCTCTTTCATTTCTTTTCCCAGGATCCAGGTTGTTGACAAACACCCAGAAGGGAAAGTGCACGGTGCAGGCAATGATCTGGATAATCTAGGACAAGAGCATGCTTTTCTTCCCAGTAAACAGCCAGATCATTGTGACCTGTCCCCCAGGAGAGGAGCCGCTAACCTGAACCAACTGGTGAGTCCATCTGTATGGAGCTCTGTGTGCCCCCTGGAATGGGGACAGGGCTAGCCGGTCCGTACATTTCATTTTCCAGCTTCTGGCTTACATTTAAAACTGGCTCACTAGATTGCCTCACTGTGAGCTCCCCAAGATTTTCTCGCTGCTTCTCACACTTATCTTCTTCTCTGTCTTCTACCTGCAACATCCTGCTTCATCCTGATCACATTTTCAAGTCCTTCCCAGCTTTCTGGGCTCGTTCCAATCCTAACTGTTTCATGCAATTATTCTCCTTTTAGGAGGATTGATTCCTTGTTCTCTTTCTGAACTACTTATGTGTTCCTATAACTCTGTCTTGAATGTTCAAAGGTTTGCTGTCTTTTTTTTTTTAAACATTCTAACCTCTTCTAAGTTCTTCCCACATAGGCAGGCAGAGATGATAGGCCTCTTTAGGTTGTCTTTTTTTTTTTTAATTTATTGCATTAACTTAATGCTGCATAGAGAGTAGATAACTATGATTATGTAAAGGCTTATAAATTCCATTTTTGGACCAAAGATGTACAAAATACAAACCTCAGCCCTGTAATTTTTCCCCAAAAAATGTTCCCCTAACTGTATCACTCTTCTCTGTCACCTCAAAATATTATCAATAAAGGAAGCAGATCCCCCGCTATATCCAGATAAAAGCAGCAGATGTGTTCAGGGATGAGTTTCAACTGAAGAGTCATATACAGCTCTAGGGAGAAACTAAGAAAGATGTTTTTCTCGGGGGCCTCTAAGCACCCATGAGAGCTACCAGAAAGTCCAGCAAACCCGCCAATGACTTCAGAGTCCAGCCGCATCCGGAAGTTACCTTTTACGCAAATAGGCTGCTTCCCTGACCACTCTCCATTTTCCTGGCAGGTTCGCTTCTCGTTGCCACTGAGGACATAGGAGTTGTTACAAAAGAGTGAAACAACAGTGCCAACTTTCACGTGTCGCCCACCGAGAAGCCCGGGGCCTCCAGTGATTTTCTTGTATCCGTTGACTGGGCCCTCAAGGTCTGAACAGTTTCTTTCTTCCAGAACTAAAGTGAAATGTAAGAGACAGGAGGGGGGGGGGGGGAAAAAAAGAACTGTTACAATTCTGAGTCATCCCAGTTTAGAATAGAATCTTTTCATATTTCATTAAACTAAAAATACCATGATATAGAGCTTGCTTACAGTGGTGTTCCAAAGAATTACCAAGAGAAATCTCATCATAGAAATTATAGAGATTAGACCTGTGCTTCTCCCTTGTTTTAATGATTTATTCTTAGCCTAAGAAGTTTTCATTCGAAATGATAAATCAAATACATTTGATACCAGATCCAACCACCATATGATCTCACTCCTTTCCTTCTCTAGCAGATGGCCAAGCCTGGACAGAATAAGTACTTCACCTAGACTACAACCGGTATACATATGTTATTGTTTTTTGATGTTCTATGCCCTATAACACTCAGACAATTTAAATCAGAACATTCAGCTTCCTATGTATACTATACCCAGAAAGTAGAACTGATCAGAACCAAAAGGGCATGTATGAAATAAATTTAGATTTTATATTTCATCTTCGTGAACAAAGGAATGTTAGAAGTCTAAGTTTTAAACATACTAGGAGATAATACTAGAGGATAACAAGTAGATTTCCCGCAGAGACACAATTTCCCTTTATCTCCAAATAAAACTTGTCACCTGTACACTCAACATTCATCACAAGGGTATTTCTAGTCTTCAGTCTCTCCCATTGGACAACCACTTGGATTAGAAATGACATTACCAGCTATTCTGAGCCCTGAACAGAATCTTGAGATGTAGTCAGATAAGTAACATAATTTTCTTAAATAGATTACGGCTTAACACAGGACATGACTTGTCTAAGGAAAGACAGTGACACCCTTGAAGAAGTCAACCTTTAACTACTGAATTCAGGTACCAATCACCCCATCAGCCTCCTGGCTTCTTTGTGGTCATCTCTTTAACAGACAGGTCATCCCCAGGAAACACCATCCCCACCCTGCCGTCAAAATGCAGTATTGCATTTAACACAATAGTCTTCCCCTGGCTGCCCCAATTACCATCTGAGCAACTTGTTTGCCCCCTGAGAAACAGTTCTAAAATATTTGAGAAATAAAACAAATACTTTTCCTTTGAGCAACTTGGAAGGATTGCTACCGCACGTGGTTTGTCTACCCTGAGGTTATCCATAGAGTCCACTCCATGGGCTTCAGGGTTATGTATTATGAGCAATATCCCTGACTGGGGTGGCTCTAAAAAAGACCCCATTGAGCAAACTGTTTAAGAATACTGTGGGTGGTATAAAAGAGGACAGTGCATTTTTGGAATCTGCAAATGGACTCAGAAAACCCCAGTGCTGGTATTTTCAGGAACACCACTGTGATGTGGGAGGAAGAGGCAGAGGAAGTAGTACGTGTTGCTACAGCGAGAAGGCTGCCTTTTTTTAGTACAGACTCGTTCCGTTCTGAGCATGTAGCCTGGAGCGCAACCACTGGGGCCCAGAGACTGCCATTGCCACCATAGGGTGATGTATCGAGCGGGGGGGGGGGGGGGCATACCTGTGATGCCAGTGCTCTGGGCCGCTGAGGCAAGAAGTTGGCAAGCTTGAGGCTGGCCTGGGCCACTCAGTGACATAGCAAGACTCTGACTCAAAATCAAAAGTAAAAGGGGAGCAGAGGTGGGGATGTAGCTCAGTAAAAAGGCCTTAGGTTCAAGTCCTAGTACTTGGGGGGGTGAAAAAAGTGGTGTATCCTATCTGCAATTTTTTTTAAATCGGGATTAATTGCCAACATAGAAATTGCGAATTGTACATGAATAGATGACCTCTAACATGATTTAGCTTTAGACGCCCTGGGCCTGTGTGGCCATGTCGCAGCCATCTAATGGCACCAAGACATGGCTTTCTGCTTGCATGGGACTGTGTTCTTCACTTGATCTTATCCTGCTGCACTGCCCTGCTCTAGCAGCCAGTTAGTCTATCAAGGGACTTGGACTTGTATAATTCAAGTCTGGTTGCTCACCATTTTGAGCTTTGCTAAAGATCCTGGCCAACAAAGATTTGCTATTTAAGGCCAGCCCTGCAATACTCAGAAAACACAAAGATGTGCAGTCCTCCTTATTGGTACTTTTGAATGGTAAGTCCAAGGGTTGGGGTTTCTTGCTTGGGAAAAGAAATGCTCCCAAAGTCTGCTTGGCTGCTATCCTACGATTTGTCATGCACAGTCTCATGAATGAGGCAAGGTGTGAGTGAAAAAAGTCTTGAATGTCAAACTTCAAAGATACACTATCACTAATTTCCCTCAACATGCTTCCTGTGGCTCTGAGCACACTGAGCCCCTCACTCTTGGCTCTGGGGCAGTCCTCAAAGTCCTCTTTGGTGACTGTCTTCAACGGCATTGCTACGGCTGCCTCCAAGTCCTAAGTTGACACATTTCCTTTGCATAGATATTCTGAATTTAGGGAAGAAGTAGAAGTCACACAGCACCAGATCTGGTGGGTAAGGTGAGAATTCTGCCACCAAACCACCAGTGCCAGTCAGTGGTGGGCAAGGGGGTGGCAAGGACGCACCAGTGTTAGTCTGAGGCTGCCTCTTCGCCTGATGGCACTGCTCAGCGGCACTCACCTTTGCGAAACCACTCATCAGTGAGGTCTGCCCAAACTGCTTCAGAAAGTGGCCAGAATGGTGGAAGAGCAGTGTTGGGAGCAGGGGCAGGGGAAGGGGGTTCTCAGGGGGGATTAAGAGTGATGTGCTTTTCAACGTGATAATTTGTTTTCAGTTTAAGCACTCATTGTATACTTTGATTATCCCTTGTATAGGTATAGTATTTAATTTTGGTTTAAATAGCAAGGACTTAGACTGGGTGTGGTGGCACATGCACCTGTAATCCCAGCACTTGGGGGGCTATAAAAAGGTAGATCACTATGAATCCGATCTAGTGATGAAACCCTGAACACCCTGTAGAACCTTCCCTAAAAATACAAATAAATAAATAAATAGCACAGATTTTGCACAGTGCTTGAGTCCTTGGAACTCACAAAGGTTTAGGACAATGAAGGTTCTCTGCTTTTCTCATTGAGGAGACTTTCAAAGAATACTTAGTGAGTGACTTTGCAAACATTTCTGCCCATGGCCAAAGGATATTGTAATTCTACAACTCTCGGATGCATGCGTTCTTATAACCTGGTGTTCCTGAAATCAGATCACATGTGTGATTTTCAGGTAATGCTTCCTTACTTCTGATCCCCCAAAAGCTATAACTGAATCAGTGGTTGTACTTAAACTTGATGAGATCTTATAAAAAAGAAGGATTATTTGGGTTTAAATCATTACTTTTAGAATATTATCAGAGAAGAGCCAAGTTACATTTTTAAGTTAGGATACAATGGAACATGCAAAATACCTCTCCTCGATTTATATGCTTACATTCTAACCCCCAATATTATGGGATTAGCAGGCAGAGCATTTAGGAGGTGCTTAGAACATAAGGGTGGAACCCTTAGGAGTGAGATTAGTGCCCTATGAAAAGTAACCCAGAATGTTCCAGTCCTTCGCTCCTTCCTTCCCCCACATGCAGATACAGCCAGAAAAACCGTCTTCTGTGAACCAGGAAGCAGGCCCTCACCAGACAACGAATCTTCCGGCACCTTGATCCTGGGCTTCCCAGTCTCCAGAACTGTGAGAAATAAATGTTTGTTGTTTAAATCACTCAGTTTGTGATATACTTTTATAGCAGCCCCAACTAAAAAGGCAAGGCTGTATGCCTACATATCTAGAAAAACACAGGCAATAGAAAGGAGTTACAGAAGATTTAGACTTTAGACACTGGAGTTATCTATCTTAGTGACTTCTCATCCCTGAGACAAAATTGCCAGCAGCCAAAGTTCAAGGAAGGAAGGTTTCCTTGACTCACACTTTGCTAAGGTTTCAGTTCCTAGCTGGCTCACTCCAGGCAAGGAGGACAGCAGAGGTGCATCGCTGAGGAGAAGCAGCCAAAGGAGGAAGAAGGCAGCAAAGCACAGAGGCTGCACGCAGCAAGCAGTAAGCAGCAAGCAGGGATCCTCGCTCTGTCCCTTACACCCTATCCCTCTTTCCATCCCTAAGGGTGGGCAGCCCTCACACCCAGGGTGGGGTACCCTTAATCCTAGCATCGCCCCATGAATCAACTCCAACATCACATCCTTCATCCTGCAATCATACTCCCCAGCTCCAGGTGGGGGTGCTGAAAAGCCCCACCTACGACGGCATGAGGCTTTGAGGGGACAGTGAGATATAAGCCATTAACATTTTCCGCTATCACTTAAAAGTAATAATGCTAAATATATTCAAGAAAATAAAACACAAAATCAAGAACTTTATCAGATAATGATAAACACCAAAATAAAACCAAAGAGAAAACGTCTAAGTCTCACAAGTCTAACAACGGAAACTAAAAGCTCAGCAAATGAGTTTACGAGCAAATATAACACAACTGAAGAGTATTAATAGTCTTAAAGGTAGCTTTAAAAATTTCAGAATGTAGTCTAAAGAGAGAAGAAAGTGAAAAGCGTACAGAAAAATATGAGATGCAGTGGTTACGGCGAGAAGTCAAATAAATATATAAGTGACATCCCGAGAGAGGAGAAAGAGAATGGAGTAGAAATAACGAGTGAAGATATGATTATTAGGGTTATTTGGGCAGAGTGCAATATTGATTTCCCTTTTTAGGGGTGATGGTAGCGTTTACCCACGATGAATTTCCAAGCCTGTGTTGATTCAAACATCCGGGTGCCAGCTATGGGATCTGTACATGTGTATTTTTAATCTTGCACAAAAAAGCTTTAATTCTCTACCCCTATGTCAAACAGCCATGCACTGTTCTGTCTTCTCTCTCATTTCCTGTGTTTTCCAAAGCACATGCTACCCTAGGATGCTGTTGAGGAGAGTTCTAAGACTTCCTCCTGCCCTCCCCTGCTCGCTCCCAGTTAGACATCTACCTGACAGGCACACAGACCACTGGTGTCTCATCAGAGCTCCTCGCCACAGTTAGATTCCAAAGCATCTTTTGTTCTCCTCCATGTTCTCTTTTTAGAAACCTTGCATCTCCCGACTGAACAGATTCATGATACTTCTCCCTTTGATGCTTTCAAAGACTTTATGTTCCATTCCTTCTCAGTATGATGGACATTTCCAGGCAAAGCCAATTGAGAATTTAAAACATCTGTATCCAAGGCCTGAAGAAGCGCCAACCTCCTGCTTTGATAAGTAAAATACCCTATGATGAATAATCAATGCTACATGGCCCTGTTACTTTGTGAACTCAGCCTGGGGACATAGCTCACCGAGTTTAGCCCGTCCTTACATGCTACTGTGTGAACAAAAGGAGTCACGGCGGGAAGGTAGAAGGTGGACATCTAGAGACGAGGCAGGAGATCAGGATGAGCAGTAGGAAAGGCAGAGGGGCTTACGGGAATGAGAGCCATCAAAACATTGCTATGTCCATGTATGAAAATACCAAGACAACTCTCCTTACTCTATGTTAAAATATACACTATTTTAAAACGCCAGTCATCAGTGCATTTCTCTGTGGTATTGCTTCACATAAACATTTAAAGTAGGGCCGGGGAGATAGCTCAGTAGAATAAGCGCTTGCCTGGCAAGTGCAGGGTCCTGAGTTCAATCCCTGGTACTGACACAAACAAACAAACATTTAAAAAAAATTTTTTTCTACCTTTCTTTTTTCCGCAGCACAACCATGTGGGTGTGGTTCACGGTGATGCCATCTTACAGAAGCATGGGTGACACTGTGGTAGGGGCTGTTGTCATAAACACTATTGTCACCCCATCTAGGGCCCTTCACATCTATATATATAGGATTCGACTAGGATTCTGTGCAGAGCTGGGACCCAGATCTTTCAGGGGCCAGCCCTTGGGCATGGGCACCATTTTGTTTAAAGAAAGAGCAAAAACTGACCTTGACTGCTGTCTGCCTTTGTCCACGCAGGGTAGCTTATAACCGCTGACTGATGGATCTGGGAGTACAAAAGCCTGTGTCCCATTCCCTTGGGTGTCATTTACATTCTCTATGATCCCTGAGTTTAGGCTCAGGAGTTTAGTTCGATGTACTCTTGTTTGATGTCTTCCCTTACTTTTTAAAAAATCTTATTTATTTATTTATTTTCATTTTTTATTTATTGATTTGGTACAGAGTTTCACTACACAGCTCAGACTCGTAGTGAGCCTGTCTCAGCCTCTCCAGCCTCCCCGACACCAGGATTACAGGTGTGTGCCACTGTGCCCAATTCTTATGGCTGGCTCAGCATGGGACGGCATGGCATGCGGCACCTGGGATTGAACCAGGGTCCTTGTGCTTTCCACTCAGGCACTTAGACTACCGAGCTATCTCCCTGGCCCATCTTCCCCTGTCTAATCACTCCTTTCCAGCTCAATTACTGGTTCTCCTTGGGAAAACTCTCCTTAATAAATTGGTGGACCCAAATGCTTGCCCAGAGTCTGTTCTAGAGAGAACTAGCCTATGATGGCTGTGCTGCTTGCTCCACCCTGGACATCTGGCTGTTGTGTCTTCCCTTGAGATCCCTGCTAAAGAGTGAGAATCATTATATATATATATATATATATATACATATATATATATATATATATATATATAGCTATGGTTTATGTCTGGATGTCTCCCCAAAACCCTCCTGCAGTCATGAGCTTTTCCAGAGGTGGCTGAATTTAGAGTGTGTGACACTGGGATTAAGGATGTGTAATTAGTTAATCAGTCCATTGATTGGTTTTGCATAGTTCTGGCTAAGGTCAAGGGTATGAGTGCCACACCCACCCTAGGTCAGGTAACCTGCATACAGCATAAGGGTCATAAAGTGTTTCTCTCTCTCCTCTCTCTCTCTCTCTCTCTCCCCCCCCTCTCTCTCTCTTCTCTCTCCTCTCTCTCTCTCTCTCTCTCCCTCTCTCTCTCTCTGTTTTAATTTATGTATTTTGTACAGGGTCTCCCTATGCAGCTCAGATGATAGTGATCCTGTTTTCAGCCTCACCAATGCTGGGACTACAGATGCGCCCCACCATGCCCAGACTGAGTAGCCAGTTCCGTGTGCCTGTGGGCCAGGCCAAAGCGGTAGGTGGTGCCAGGGATCAGCTGAGCTCTCTCACCAACTCTGTATCAATATTTTTTTAAAAAATAAATTAAATAAAACAGACTCAATAGCAAAACCAGACAATGCTATAAGAAATAAACAAAACAAAACCTCACAGACCAGTTGACAGCTACCTCTGCCATGTGCCACCCCACCTTGGAGCCAGCCAGGTATGGGGTGAAACCTCCACAAACTGTGAGCTAAATAAATCTCTCGTCTTTACACATTGGGTATTTTGTCTCATCAGTAAAAAAAAGTAGGTAAGACCAAGCCCCAAATCCTTCATAGTTCAGCTAACACTTTAGGAAAATGTTACTGTAAGAAACTCAGTCTTATTTCTTCGTGCTGACAGAGCAAGGGTGGATGGATAAATACACAATTTTTTTAAACCAGCACCAGCAATAGCTGCTTAAACTTAGCTTCTAAGATTACCCTAGAATTTAGGACCCTAACCCAGGAATAAAGTACAGGAAATAACAGGGGTCTTCAGTGAATAGAAATGGGGACAGAAGTCTCAGCAAATATTGCCTGACTTCAGAAGGAGACTATAAACTGGGCTACAACAAAGATTTCATCAGGTACAACTGATGGATACCATTTAGCCTGCTGTGTTATCTGAAAGAAAACCCCTTAATTTACAAGGAGGAAATGGGGTAAAACAAAAATGAGGCTGTGAATTAGATGCCACTCCTGAGGATAACCACTGGGGACGAGTTCCTCATTTCCTCGTGTTCCAGCTCTCCTGGGGTACCAAACAGGGATCACCACTTATCAAGACTCAGGTGTAGCCAATGCACTAGGGCACAAGTGCAGAAGATGAGGTCATTAGAAGAGGCCCAGAGATGCTTCCTTGTGATGGGGGAGACCACGTCTGGATCCTGTTGGATAAAGACTGTATGGCGGAAGACCAACAAATCTTTAAGAAGATCCCAGGTCTCTTGGGAGCTGTTACTGACTCTACATCTCAACTCACTTCTATGACCCTTCCTAGAATGTGCTGTTTTAGGCTGGTTCTTATGTACAAAGGAAGAGTATGTGGTGTGTGTGTGTGTGTGTGTGTGTGTGTAAATTCTCAGGCCTCTTGGTAGTTTTTTTTAAATCAACTATGCAGATGACTTCTATTCTGAGCATCTGTCAGATAATGTTCTGGCTCTATTTACAAATTATTTTAAATTAATAATCAATATATACATATATATATATATATATATATATATATATATATATATGGCCTCTTTGATTTCTGAAAAGTCTCACTGTGATTTGCAAAACTATGTGTAAAAATGTAATTTCTGTTGGCATATTTCACATTAAGGAAAGACTCATGACATCTAGACAACCAGATAGGTAAAAATGTCAGTCAGGGTTCCCTTCTGCCTCTTTACCAAGAGCGGGGGTGCAGAGCCATAGTATCAGCTGAGAACTACTACTCTGAGCTTATCTGCTCTAGCTGGTGGTAGGGGTGATGAGTGCAACGATACTGCGCTTAGTTCTTTTTTTTTTGTCTTTTTGAGACAGGGTCTGGCTATGCAGTTGAGGCTGGTCCTGAGCTCACTTTTGTAGCCCAGGCTGGTCTCGAACTCGCACCGATCCTCCTGCCTCAGCCTCCCGAGTGCTGGGATTACAGGCATGCGCCACCACGCCCGGCTTGCGCTTAGTTCTTACCACGGACTTGGTACCCACTCGCGCTTACTCATCACCAACACCACGGAAACCAATGGTGATGCAAGCTTGAGTTTGTGTAGAAAAGGCATTGACTCTTCCACTGGCACTTTGTCCATGCTGGAAACCTGATTGAACCTAAGGCCAATGCTCAGCGACAAACACCAGATGGCGTCTCATCTCTTCCGCACTTTTCCTTTCTCAGTTTATATTGGAGTTCCGTGTAACTGGACCTCAGTATCTCACATATCTTTGATTGTACAACTGGGCCAAAGGAAATTATCTTTTACTCGATGAAGGGCTTCACTGACCATGAATAATGACACCAACTCATGATGCAGTCCCCACTCAAATCTCTTTTTATCCCTTTCCAACCAATGGCATTCTGCTTCCCTGATGTTTTCTAGCCCTCGGCGGGTGTGAATGAGACACTATGCATGTGAAATTATGCTTGGATTGCACACACTGCTATCTATTCATCCGGCAGCAATTTGGAGGCCGAGGCTCACAATTAGCTATTTGATCTTAATCAGCATTGTCTTGGGGCTCTGGAACACTGTGTCTTTCGAACACCACTTTTCTGGCATTTGGATGGCCTATTTAATTAGACAGCTGAAACTGCCGGTGCCTAAGGGACAGGTCAACTTGGACAATTTTTTTTTTTTTTTTCAGAAAGTCCCGATCACTTTCTTTCTTGTTTTAAATCAACCTGGTTCATGCCCATTTGGTAGAGTACATCTGAACTGACTTAAGTAATTGATAAAACTTAGTATTCCTCTACCTACTACATCTGCTTGGAAATAGTAGCCTTTTAAGGATTTCTCCAAATCTCAGAAGGTTTCTGAGTTAGCTGCAGAGTGAATGGTAATTCTAAAATACTTAGGGAAATGACCCCCAGTGCAACTAGAGTCAACTGTTTGAAATAAGAGAATAGCTCACCAGGAAAAAGGCCTGAGCTATACAGTTCTGTTGTTTAGCCTTAATGTTGAGCTGTCAGGAGAGTGCCAAGCTGCACATATAGTCTTAAGAAGCTCTGCCCAGGGTGTGGCAAAGCAGCTCTTAAAAATTCTCCTCTCCACCACCATCACCAACACCAAAGGCTTTACAGTAGGCAGTTGTGGCCGGGAACTATAGACAATGTGAACTCTTCTCCCCGTTAGCAAAGAGATAACATTAGAATTGCTTTATAGTTCTGCAAAAAAGGGTATAGAATATATGCTATGCATCCCGGCCTGATCTCCTGGGTGCACAGCACTTAATGATACTCAAAAGTATTTGGCTGGATCAATCTGTCAACTGGAGATGACCCAAGAACCTACTGCATGGAAATTTTTTTATGTATTTTAGTATAAGGTCTTCAGGGTCTCACTATGCAGATCAGACTCATAGTGATCCTTCTATTGTACTTCTTATTTTAAATCAACCTGGTTCATGCCCATTTGGTGGACTACGTATGCAAGTGACTAATGTAATTGATAAAAACTTAGTGTTCCTCTACCTACCATATCTGTTTGTAAATAGTAGCCTTTTGAGGAACCTCAATGGTGGGATTACAGGCACTGCATGGAAATGTTGACACAACTAAGTGAGCAATGTTGGGTGAAACCTCCTGGTCCAAGGTAAGAACAGAAATACTCATAACTGTTGCTTTTAGTACATGGATATCAATGAGGACATCTTGTGTTTAACAAAGAGGAAGCTTTCTTTTTCAGAAGGAAGGGCAGGAGTACTAGTGAGTACTCCATGAAGCAGGTACTGTAAGGAAATCAGGGAGAGCCATAGCCTCTGCTGAAGGAGCTCATCTCAGGGCCTAGGATAGCAGGATGCTTGTTTCGATCATTCATCTATGTTCTCGCTATTCTAAATTTTGTGTTCTCTTCTCTGCCATCAGTGAGCAAACAGCTCATCTCAGATCTAATGGATTACAGTACCTCTTAACCCAGGACCTAAATAATATCTGCCTGCTGTATTAACCCCTGTCTCAGTGACTTCACCTACCAAAGCCAAACCCAAGAGGGCCTCTGTTAGGAGCATGCAGACAGAAGAAGTGACGTCTGCACAGAAATGGGCAATCTTTAGGGTGCTCCACTCAGCACTCTGGGAGGCAGTTAGGCAGAAGAACAGTTTATACGGTCTCGCCTGGCTGGTCATTATTTGGGAGGAATGTTGTACATGGGGAAATAATCCTTGACAAGCAAAATCTACTCATTCCTCAACTACAGAAAGCACCTTTACCCTCCATAAAACATCAATGCCTTGGTTAGGAGGCCATGAGGCCATAAAGCCTGGTAGAGTCTATACTACAATTTCACTTTGTCTGCATAGACTCATGATCTAGCTGGTGGTAAGGGTGACGAAGGCAGGGATGCTGCACTCAGTTCTTACTATATACTTGATACCCACCCGCGCTTACTCATCAAGGATTGATGCAAATGAAAAGAAAATGTTTCTTCTGCATTGAACACAAGTACACATACACATATGCCCATGTGTTTGCACATACACAACACACATGTACATATATTCCTTGATCTCCACACAAGGGCAGCTCCTCAGTAGGAGGAGATAGTTTCTTTTATTTTTTGTGTCCAAATTCAAATGAGAATAGCATACCTCTGAATTACATCAAGAAGGATGTCAGAAACTAACGTCCTCTTTAAGGAGAGTGAAGAGATGGGAGCCTCAGGTAACAGATAAGAGGTGGGTCTACTAGCTACTGGCCTTCCTGTGGTTCCTCCAGTCTCTAAGGGCTCTGAATTCTTAAGTACTGTGGATCTTTAGTAATCCTTTCCATGGAATTACCCCTCTAATCTTCATCCCCACCTAAGCCAGACTTTTCTCCCCTATATCTCTGCAGCAAAATACAAAACAATACCCTGAAGACCCTATCTCCAAAATAACCAACGCCATAACAGACACACTGCACACCATATGTGAAATGAAAGACTCTTCTGAAACTGCGTTAGAGAAAAGGAAGACTGGAGTGATCACGGGATGATCTGGGCACCCTTTCCTGGAGTGTCCAAACTTAGTTCCCCCATGACATTACTTCACCAATCAATTCCAATGGTCACCGCTCCAGGCCACCCTGGCTGCAAAGGTTCCACATCCATCATCCCCAATGCGGATGTCTTCTCTTGAAATGCAGGGTTCTTCACAGGGTTTGCAAGATAATCAATTTAACACAAGCAATGTAATTAATAAGGTTATTGTATAATATTCACCCTAAAAGTCAAATGCAACAGAGTTCAAGTGATCTATCCATGAACCTGAGACCCAAGGAATCTAGCTGAGGAGTGGACCCCACGGCAATAGCCTGTACTAGTCCAGCTGAAGACCTAAAGCCCATGGCAGCGTCTCATGAGTTCTACACCAATGATCTGCACTGGGAAGGACCAAAGGTCAGTGGTGGAAGCTTGGAAGTCTGCATGAGTGGGATGAAGAATCAGAGGCCATGGCTGAGGGATCTGCGCTGGAGCCAGGAAGTGAGGTTCAAGGTAAGGACCAGAGCTTCCCCAAAAGAAACCACAGCCATCCTCAGTGACAGCAAGGCCCAGCACTCCTTCAATGAGAGACTTCTTCTTCTTCTTCTTCTTCTTCTTCTTCTTCTTCTTCTTCTTCTTCTTCTTCTTCTTCTTCTTCTTCTTCTTCTTCTTCTTCTTCTTCTTCTTCGTATTTTAGGAAAGGGTTTTCAGGGTGTGTAGGGTCTTGCCATCTCAGCATGCCCTGGTGCCAGGGCTGGCATGGCAGGCCCAGGGATCGAACCCCTGGCCCCTGAGCCTGCTTGCAGCGCTTTAATCTGCTAAGCCATTTGGCTGCCCCTAAAACTGTACCTTTCTTGCCTATCTGCTGATGCACTGGCTACAGTGATCGGGGAAGGTCAGTTCATAGATACTTGGAAAGTCTTGGAAGAAGTTCTCAGACTGTAGAACCCTGGGAAATGTGTGTTAACTTATAATCACCAGGTTATAGAACCTACCACTGCTGCTCTACCACCTTACACACATGGAGTATCTTCTGCCTTCTGACAAACGTTTTTCTATGGACACAATACAGAGCCAGAAATAAAAAATGAGAATAACAGCTTCTAATACTGAACTCTGCCTTATGTGGATCACCCCATTCCATGCCCACAAATGTTCCAAGGCCCATGTGGTATTATTTTTGTGAAGCTTTTAAGTGGAGAAACTGAGGTTCATAGAAATGAAATGAATTTCTCACCGTCACCTAGCTTGTCAATTATAGACTCACTGTCAAGCTAGACGACCTTGAGGAAATCATTTCATTTCCTGAGGATGGATTCCAAGCTCTTCACCCCAAGATGCAGCCATTCTATCTGTTCTATCCATATTAAGATTAAGAAAGGTGCTGACTCTGAGAAAAAAAAAAAAGTGTGGAAGAATTCCATTTAAATGATTCCATTTAAGATGCTTCACTTGAGAAATCAAAGGGTACTTTGCATAAAGTTCCTGGAGCCCACAGGATATTATTTTTCTGTCTGTGAGGGAAGAGACAATTGCTACCCACTAGAGGTCTCCATATATTCTCCCTCGCATCAGTATTAATGTTTCCATGCAAACTCCAAGCTTCTAATCACTGATTCGGATGAGAAACGCGGGCCGCCTCTTTGAAGCTGAAGTGTATGGTGTGTCTCTCATCCTGGGCTCCTTTCTTCACAGTAGATGGGACAGGCCAGTGGGAAACCTGTGGAGACTCCAAACCCAAATGAATCTAGATTCACCATTTGCCTTTAATTGGTAGGGCCTGACTTGTTTTGTTCCAAGGCGCGTCAGAGCCCGCAGAGGGAGCATTGTGTCCTGAGCCTCAGCCCGTTTCACCACCCTTCATTAGCATGCCAGGCGGACACCCCTGGCCTCCTCAACTGGGCCAGAGGAACAAAAGCAACATGGAAATTGGAGCAGGCCGTGAATCCCTCTCCCTCGCTCTCCACTTTTTCAAAACAAGGTTCTGACCATTTACTCGAGGACTTGTTTTGTCCTTGTGTTCCCTACAAAAGAACAGGAAACTTCAGAGGAAAGAAGGGCCCCTGGGTTCTTACATGGTGGCCCAGGGAGGTTGGAGGTTGCAGAGGATGCTGGCAGGAGGCTGGGTTGGCCTAGAGGCTGAGAAGGGTCCACTCCCCTGGGAAGAAGGTCACTGAGAGGAGGGGAAAGCTTTCCCCCTTGGGAAACAATTGAGGGAAGGTAGCGCGTGGACAGTCAACTTGATGAGAGAGAGGGCTGTGCACACTCTTGAGCCTCAACTAAACTCATCCTCACGGATGTTCTCTTGCTTTGTGCCCACCACCTCGTGAAGTCTGAGGAAGAATTCTCTCTATAAATGGATGAAACTCCCTTGAGAGCAAGTTCAACTCTTCCTGAACATGGTGTCATACATGGTGGCACTCAGGAGGATAAGGCAGGAGAGTGACTGCAAAGTCAAGGCCAGCCTGGGGTACACAGTGAGTCCAAGGACAACCTGAACTGCATAGAAAGACCTGGTCTCAAAAAAATCTCTAATTTGACAACAAAACTAAAAGTTTCTGAAATGCAGGTCCTCATGTGCATTCTGAGGACTGTGTTTCTGATGAATGACTCATTCTGTAGCTTGGAAAATCCTTTCAGTGGTCTTTTTGCCAATTGTTCTTAAAGTTTAAATTATGTGTGCCATTTTGGCTAATAGTTCAATATGTAGGAATTTATCTTGCAAAGTATCTCCATGTGTGAACAGACACATGCAAAGATAAGTATGTCAGTCTTCATCCTAGCAAAAAAAAAAACAAAAAAAAAAACAAAACCCAAATCCATCTTGAGAAATGCCTCCCTACAATGGAGCACTCAATAATCCTTTTTTTTTCAAAAGAGGTAAAACAATATGGACTCACTTAAGAAAATATGCATGAGTGCTAAAAACACACATGTGTACTTTAATCCTCTTTTGTTTAAAAGAATTTTTCAACTGTGCCACTGCTTGGTGGAGACTACCAAGCAGCTCTCAGCAGGATTTGCAGTGAACCAATTAGCTTTCTGTGTTCCCTTGTGCATCTGTTCCAGGCCCCGGCCTCTGGTCTGGAGATGGCCAGCAGACTCATAGTAAGCAAACCTCTCTGAGTCCCTGGTCCTGGCAAAGGCCTGTAGTGGCCTGTGATGCCATGAGCCTCAAGAGGTAAGATAAGGCCACAGCTGAGGATGCCTGGCTCCAACCCCAATTTGCTAAATCGATACTGTAGTTACAGGCATCTCACTCTTGTGAATGTCAACCTGGAGATAGCGGAGTCTCCTAAGTAGCATAATGTACTACTTGGGGAACTCTTTGAACTGACTCCCAAGATCCTGCTCAGTTTCCGAGCTTTCCTCTGCATCCCCTTCCTTTGTTGTGGGATGCTGTGTGCACTGTAGGGTGCTTAGTGGCATCCCAGGCATCCATCCACTAGCTGCAAGTACCACCCCATTCAGCCCTGACATGATAATCACTAACACTGTCTTCAGGTATTGCCAGGTATGACCTAGGGTTCAACAGGTAGAGCAAAATCACAACCAGTTGTGAGCCACTGCTTTGAAACCAGCAGAAAAGTTCAACCATGAGGCATAATACATAAAGCCAGATTAGTATGCTGAGCTGTAAAAGGCTTAAGTCAACAGCTTCTAACAATGTCAGTTCTGTGGATAACCCACTACTATTATGGAATGTTGGACTATGCATACAACTAATTTCTTTTAGCTCAATGAGAAGAAATATTTGTATCAATAGTATTTAGAAAAGTTATCACGTCTGCATCTTGTACTCTGAACAACTACTATGAAGACAACAATATGCACTGTACTGATTATTGTGGCTATCCTACTAACATGTTTTGAAACTGTCTCATTGTTATTGCTTATTAAAAGTAATAAAAACTATTAAAATATGAAAGAAAGCTTAGGTTCAAAAGCCTTAAGAACAAATCTGAAAGACCTACCTACCTCAAGGGTCTAACAGTAGTTCCCCTGGGAAACAGAATGGCTCAGGAAAAATAATACTCTGTATTTTATATACACTGATACTACCATCTGATTTTTTATAAGTAAATATTTCTTCAGAAACTAAGTAAAAAAAAAATTATTTCTGCGGCACTCTCCTTTAAATACACAAGGAAAATAAAGAGGACGGCATGGATCAGTGACTGTCTTTACAACAGGAAGGCAGAACAGCCCTTCCCAGGCAGGAAAGACCACTAAGTGGACCCACTGAGAGGGTTCAAGAGTAACAGGCATTCGCCACTCAATAACCTGGCATCTCACCAAGCCATACAGCAAGAACTGTGTCAGAGGCATTGTGAACTCCACGGGAAATGTGCCTTTCTGGCCTCTGGCTTTTGAATTCAGTGGGGCTAGCCTTCCGTCCTTTATCTTGATTCATCTGCAAAAAGGAGCACCTACCTTTGCACAACACTTGGATCAGACTGCTAAGGCTGGCTAGAAGGAGCTTTCCCTTATCAGACCTGACCCTATGTAAATTAGAAAAAAAAAAAAGAACTCTGGTTAATATTAGCTTTGGTGCCCCTAAAGGTATTTTCAAATTAAGTGCAGTATACAATGTGGGCATTTCAGAGCTTGGAGACTCTCAGAATCCTTGAGTTTCTTCCTAACTTTGAAAGAATTCCTTCCAAGGACACTGGTACAGCTCACTGGTATCCTATGAGGAAAACGGAATTCTTTTTTTTTTTTTTTTTTTTTTTTTTTTTTTTTTTTTTTTTTTT
>PVJA010002353.1:0-27968 GCA_004027025.1 Myocastor coypus
GTCTCACTATGCAGTTCAGGCTGGCCTTGAGCTCACTTTTGTAGCCCAGGCTGGTCTCAAACTCACACAGATCCTCCTGCCTCAGCCTCCCGAAGGCTGGGATTACAGGTGTGAGCCACCACGCCTGGCCCCACCAATGTGTTTTGCAACTGTCTCATTGTTATTTCTTATTAAAAGTAATTAAGCAAAACAAAAAAAGCACAGGCAACAAGTACAAAATATCCAAATGGAAGTATATCAACCCAAAATTTTCTATGCATCAAAGGATATAGTTCAGAGAGTAAAAAGGCCAAGTATAACATGAGAGTAAATATATACAATTTACATTCCCGATAGAATTAATATACAACATATAAAAAGAAGTCCTATAGCTAAATAACTCAAACTTTTAAACCTGACCTGAAAATGAACTAATGTGTATCTCTAAGGATGACATACAATTGGCCAAAACATACATGCTCAATACCACTGATAACCAAAGAAAACCATAATAACATATTACCTTATAGCTCCTTGAAAATGGATAAAGGAGTAGAAACAAATACAGACACAGACAATGTAGATATAGATATACTACTAGAAAATAACAAAGCATTGGCAAGAATGACATCATAACCCTTGTTCTGTGGGGTTTTAAAATGATGTGATGGCTATTGGAAACAGTATAGAGAACTTTTCAAGATAATTAAAAATAGAGCTACACACTTCTGGGTATATAGCCAAAAGAACTGAAGGCAAGATTTTGAAGAGATATTTGCACACTTACATTCATAGCAGTTTCTCCATGCACCAAGATCTGGAAGCAAGTTGAAAGTCCCTCAGTTGAAGAATGCATATACAAAAGGAGGCATATAATGTCTACACACCAAATATTAGAAGAGAATAAAATCTTATTGCGTACTATGACAAGAATAAACTTTAAGGATATTATGCTGTGTGAAATAATCCAATTATAAGAAGACAAATCCCACATGATGCCATGAACACAAAGAACCTGGCTAGTCCAATTCAGAGACAGAAGGCAAAATGGTGATTTTTCTGACTACATGGGCAAAGTGGCTTCAACTTTCAGACACATGCTGACTCCTGCTGGCCCCAGAGGCCTCCTTGGAGAAGTGTACCAGTGGAGCGGAGCAGTGGATGCAGCAAGCTGCAGTGACGGTGAATTATGTCAGTTCAGACATCCCCTAGGAGAAGACAACTGGCTGGTAGCCACCTTGGAGAGAAGCCACCTGTGGGAAAGAGGGAGCTGTTGAATGGGCATAGCATTTCGCATTTGCAAGATGAAAACACTCTGGAACTTGCTTTGCAAGATGAAAACACTCTGGAACTTGCTTTCCTAACAATGTAAATATACTTAGTACTGAATGTATGCTAAACGTGGTTAAAAGGGTCAGATTTTATGTTATGAAACACAACCTTCTGGGAAGACAGTGGTGGAGTGGTAAGCAGCAGAGTAGCAGCTTCTCTGATACTTGGTATCCTGATGCCCGAGCACAGCCAAGCAAGGAAGAGAAGAAGGAAGGAAGTTGATCCCCGAATTCAGCAAGGATCTGAAGAGAGAACTGAGCTCAATGGGAAAAGTGGAGAGAGAGAGACCTCAATGCAGAAGAAGGAGGTGGCAAGTGGCACTTGCTCTCTGAGCCCAACTTGTTACATGGGGAGAGCAGCCTGAACCTGCGAACACACAGTGACTACTTCTGAGTCCTAGAGGGCTCCATGGAGAAGCGCACCAGTAGGATGAAGCAGCAGACACAGTGGACTGCAGGGGCTGGTGAGTTACCTGGGTTTGAACATTCCTCGAGAGGGCAATTGCTCCCAGGCCAGCTTGGAGAGGGGCCAGCTGAGCTCAGAGCTCAGAACAGCTGCAGGCTGGAGCCATCCAGTGGCTCCCAAAGTCAGGGTGAGGCAGAACCAAGTTCAAATTGCCAGAAGGTAATGAGGTGGCAAAGAGACTTTGCTCCGTCTTAGAAGCCACTTAAACTTTAGGTGAACTCACTGTTGTTCCCAAACTCATGTGTTTAGTAGTTTCCAGTTGGAAGCAGACTCTGCTTCTGATAAATGCTGTTTCTGACAAATGCTATAACGACCCCATGACCCCATGACTGACCGTCACCATGTGATTAGATAAACTCTGTACTCTGCCTTTCTGGAAAACACCTGCTATTATATGGACCAACTACCATGTAAACGACTGCTTTCCTGTCCTCAAGCTCAATGCTCCTGGCTGGCAACCATCGGGACATCATCCACATGCTAAACAAAGCCTTGCATTTGTTCCCAGTCCTCAGCCTTCATGAGCATCTATGGTTACTTGTGTAACAGTGAGGAATCGAAGAGGCCAAGTTCAAGGCAGCGGGAGGCACACAGAATGGTGCAAGCTGAACAGATCAGGTTCTAGCTCACAGCTGGGAGCCAGCCTGAATCTCAGTGGGGCAAAAGGTGCACACTTGCTGGGATTAAGCGACACAGATCTGGGCTTTGCCCACTCTGACTACCAGGGACAGCAGAGATGTGGCCTTAAGTGAACATTTTTCATGTTTTCTTCATTTTTCTCTCTTCTAGTTCTGCTTTTGTTTTCTTTTCTCTTAATTGGTTCTTGTTTTTATATGAGTGTGAACATTGTTTCTCATTTTCCTATTGATCTTCTGTTATAGATTTTATTTCTTCTTTGTTTTGCTCTCGTCTTCTTCACAAGTTTCCCAAGACTTTCATTATCTCCCTTTGTCCTCTAGCCTTGCTTCCATTCTTTTTTATTTCTCCATTACTTTCCTAACCTCTTAATTTTTTTTCTGCTGAGGGCAGAAATCACCAGATGAGAACATAGTTAGCATGTAAATTTTTCTGATTTTGTTACATAACCACAAATATAGCTCATAGGGTTAAAGGTGGTAGATTAATAGTTATCATAGTTGCCTGTTTTCTAGGCTATGTGTGATGTTACTGTATTGCTGATTGTACTACTTTAGCCAAAGTGACATAATTGTTCTAGTTACTTTTCACTCATTGCTGGCACAAATACCTGACACTCAAAATAAAGGAAGGAAAGGTTTATTTAGCTCATATTCACTGGAGGTTTCAGTGCATATTCGGCTGGCCCAAGGCTGAGTGGAGCAGGACAGAGAGCATCCAGTTCATGGCGGTAGAACAGCAACAAAATGGTGGCAGAAGTAGCCAACCAATCAGGGCAGCAGAGAGCAACAGCTCTCGTCTGTCTCTCTGTCTCTCTTTATATTCCTATCAGGCTCTCTGCCCTAGGCTATCCGCCGTAGACCACACCCATAGTCCCAGCCCTGCTCAGGCCGATAATCCCATCAGTACTAAAACACATAATCCCAGTGACTCATGAGTCAAGTCTCAATCTATAGAAGTCCCCACCCAATGACTACATGAAGCTTTGGGGGGACAACTAGACATAAACCATAACAGTATGCCAAGCTTGAGATTGCCTAGAAGTCATAAACAGTGCTGTGGGATAGTGCCAAAAAACCAGGGGCTAGGCCCAGTGGGTAGTACAGTCATATCTTCAATGGATTGAGTAGGTAGGATCTTGCAACAAACTCAAAACTTAAAAGCTAGTTATGCCTGGAAGATATCTCTGAGAAGAAGGCATTTTCTAAGGGCTCTAAATACTACTAACAAAGTTACTTGCCATAAGCAATTTGCAAGAATAAACCCAGGAATTAGACTTTAAAAATGCAAAGTGAGAAGACACTTACACAAGATGCAACCCCTGACCTCCATCCAACTCACCATAGGCAAACCCAACTAGCGATGAGGTAGAACAACCCAAAGCCACCCACCTGGGCTCTGTGAAGTGGTATTAGTGGAGGTAACAAGGCTCTAGAAAAAGACCCAATCAGAATAATCCCTCAGATAGCTACAGAGATGGTAACCACAAGGAAGAACACAGTTAGCAGCTCTGAAGCAGGTTGATTAAGAAAAATAAAGGAGTTTGAGGAAATGATGGAAAACATGAGCGCCCAACACAGGAAACAAACAGAGTCCAAGAAACAAATTCAAATAGAGATCCAGGAGATTAAAATTTCCATTGAAAGTGTGCATAACAAAGTGAGCCAGTACGTGGGCAGAATATCAGATCCAGAAGACAGGACTGTGGTCTGCAAACAAGAGAAAGAAAGATTTCTTAAAAATAGCAAAGGACCACAAAAATGAATACAACATCTGCCAGAGGATATAAATAAGAACCACAAAATTGATCAGAGTGAGTGCAAAGGCAGGAGATAGTGCAAATGACATTAAACAAAAGATACACTATACATAGAAGTAGTAGCAGAACACTAGGGAGTCTGAGGTAGGAGGGCTGTTGCAAGTTAAAGGCAAGCCAAAGTGAGCTCAAGGCCAGCCTGAGCTGCTTGATGAGATCCTGTCTCAAAAAGACAGCAGCAACAACAACAGCAACAAAAAAAAGAAGCAATGGCAGAAAACTTCTCAAGTGTGGGAAAATAATTTAACATAGAGATCACTGAAGGCTATAAAATTGCAATTAGGCATGATCATGGGCATGTAATAATCAACATTCCAGATATTCACCACAAGAATAGAATACTAAAAGCCATTAGAGAATAAAGCAGATCACAATAAAAGACTCCCCATCCAAATCACAGCAGACTTCTCAACACAAACCTAGAAGTCAAGGGGAGCTTGGAGTAGCGTACTTCAAGCCCTAAAAGAAAACAACACTCAGCCCAGACTGATGTACTCCACAGAATGATCTTTTAAAACTGGTGGAGATGTCAACTTTCAAAGAAAAGAAGGGGGGAAAAAAAAAAGAAAAGTAATATGGATTTAGAAAGGTTAATGTTTAATTGTTTGATCAATCTTATATACCTATATGTATTAATCTAAACTGATCTGATGATGAAAATATGTAATATAACCATTGTTAAACTTAAACAATAAAAAAATTGAAAAAAAATAAAATAAATTAAAAAAAAATAAAACTGGTGGAGAGATAAGATACTTCCATAATGATATCTGAAGAAATGTATTATACGAAGCCAACACCCCAAAAGTTCTGAAGGATATTCTAGAAAGAGATAGCCAGACTATAACCCCAACAGAATGAACCCATCAAGCAAGGCACATACTTTAAAGAGGAATCAACAACAGAGAAATTAATATGACAAGGATAGGCCATTGATGTTATACCATCAACGTTAGTGGTCTCAATTCACCAATCAAAAGAAATAGACTGGTAGAAAGGATAAAAAAGCAAGACTGGACAATATGCTACATGCAAGAAACATGTGTAATTTAAAGTTAAATGTATAGGCTGAAAGTTAAAGGATAGAAAACAATACTCCATGTGACAGGAACCTAGAAAAAAAAGCATGGGTAGCTATTCTATTCAAAGACAAGGTAGATTTCAAGCTAAGACTGATTGAGAGAGACAAAGAAGATCACTACATCTCTGTAAGGAGAACAATCTAAGAAGAAGAGAGAATAATGATAAATATATAAGTAACAAATACAAGTGCACCCAACTCTATAAAAAAATTAAAGACATGAAAAATCAAGTAAGTTCTAATACAATTATAATGAGGGGCTTCAATACACCACGGTTATAAATAGATCAACTAGACAAAAACAACTCAACAAGGAAATACCAGAAATGAAATAACTTTGGAACAAATGGATTTAGTAGATGTCTACACAGCATTCCACCCCACAACATCAGTACACACATTCTTCTCAGCCGCACACAGGATGTTCTCCAAATAGACCAATATTAGATCACAGAATATGCTTAAGTAAATGCAAAGGAATTGAAATTATCCCACACACACTATCAGACTGTAGTGCAATAAAACTGCAAATAGTAAAAGAAACCACAAAAAGTTCATAAACACGTGGAAATTAAACAAGAAAGGACAGGTAGGGGAGGGTACAGAGAAAGGAAGACATGAACAAGGGAAAAGAAGAATAGATGGGACAGTGGAAACAAAGCTTTTGTAAATAAGGACAGAAGAGCTTAAGGGAGGGAAGAGGAATATAAAGGAAAGAAGCAGTGTGATATGTTGCATCCAGGCACAAAGTCCCCATGCTGGATACTATCATTATGCATAGCCAAAATATACCAAGAAAAAGAAAATTTAAAAAAAAGAAAGAAACCAAACATTAACTTTCCTTCTCAACAATTTTTTAATTGTGTAATACAAGAACTGTTGGCTACATGCCTATATGCACTTTGTTGACAATAGATCTCAAGAACACTTTCATCTTGTTAATGCAAATTGTATACCCATTGATAACTCCCCCACCCATGTTAAGATAGTAAATTTAATGTTACTTTATATGATTAAAAATAACAGCAAAGCACTTAAGGTAGGAAATAAGAGAAAGATTTGTAGCACAAAACCAGTCATAAATTTAGAAGACAATGGCTATCTGAAAAGATATCTCAAAATACATGCACATTCTGAAAATGTGTTTAAAAATTCTAAGTGGTGCCCATCTGGGAAGGGAGAGACAAGAAGGGGCATGAGGCAGTGGGAATGTACAGTGGGCATCAGGGGAAAATGAAATGACATGAATTAAAACAAGGGTCTTTGCACAACTTGGTAATGATAATGTATCATCATGCTCTGGGGACGATGATGGTATTTCTACACCAGGAATGTGTGGGAGAGTGGAAGAGAGAGAGAGAAAGGGAGAGGGAAGAAAAAGGAAGGAGGGAGGGAAGGTAGAGAGAGAGAGAGAGAGAGAGAGAGAGAGAGAGAGAAGAAGAAGAAGAAGAAGAAGAAGAAGAAGAAGAAGAAGAAGAAGAAGAAGAAGAAGCAGGGGAGAGAATCTGTGTTGGTAGACACATTAATGTAGAGTTGTTTCTTTAGGGCCATACTATCAGGTTCTGGGTTTTGCGTTCTACCCTGTGTGTAACTCCATGAAAATCAGTGAATACTGAGAGTTTATTCCTCTCAAAAACTAGGGTGAAAGCAGTATCCACTCTCCCCTATTCGGGCTCACTGGCCTAATTCAACTAACCTTGCATATGCCCAAGTTGTGCGCCTGGGCAGCCCTGGAAAGCATGGGCTACTGCGATGGTGCCAGCCAGCCAGCTGAGCAGTGAGAGGAGGAAGAGCTCAGTGCTTTCCAGATCTCAGCCGGCCTGGCGAGTGGGGCTCTGCTCACCCATCTCAGGAGCTGAGGGAGGTTGGATACGTCTTGGAGCCATGGGCTTCTCTGAGGACGTAGGACTTCTGGGGGCAAGAACCCATCGGAAGCAAGCTACACTGGGATGATGTCCTGATGTCCGGGAGGCCACAACCAGATGGGGGCCATGACATTCTCTGCTTCCTGTCCTCACCACCCAGGCCTCAGGACACGAGGTGCCCTCTCCCCTAGCTGTGTTACCAGCTCACGTGCCAGTAACAGACGCTACTCTTCACTCACCTGCATGCTCAGACGAGGCCGCAAAGGGCTGTTGCTAAGATGACCCCCACGCGCCCACGATCGGGAGCTACTTACTACCTTCTCTTCTCTTCATGAATGCAGAGACCACGCAGACAGGAGGGCGGTGGCCATCCCCAGCAGGGCAGATGGAGCCCCGTAGTCTTGGACTGTTTCTTTTTTTTTTTTTTTTTAATTTTTTTTTTTCTTGTTTTTAGAACTTATGTTTGTTTGTTTATTTATTTTTTTATGGCCGGCTCAGCCTGCTCTGAGGGCAGGGCTGGCACAGCGTGTGGTGCCGGGGATCGAACCATGGTCCCTGCAGCCTCCCAAGCTTTCCTAAGCAGGCGCTTTAGACCACTAAGCCATCCTGCCGGGCCCCAAGTCTTGGACTGTTTCTACTCCAGTGGGTTTCTGTTCTGATCGGGTCCCAATGTTCCACGCTATCTCATGGACATGGCAGGCATCGTCCACCCTCTGGGTGCAGGCCATGGAAGAGCGCCTCTTCTTTCCCGTCAAGCCAGCCTGCAAAGCAGCCCTCTCAGGAGGCTGTGCTTGCCCTTTCTTTGGGTTTGCTGACAGAGGAAAGCTCCCATGGTCCTGACCCAGACCTCCAAGGCTGCCACTTGAAATCTTCTAGCGTGGCAGCCTCCTGCCCCCTGCTGGTGCCTCCTGAGCACTGACCTGGCAGCTAATTCAGCCGTCAAAGCCCACCCAATCCCTTCTTAAAGACACTGTCTTTTCTGAACAGTAATAAACTGAGCGATTTTTCCTCCGACCTTGCTGTGTCCCGATAGAATGCAAATCATGATCTCATGGTACTATGAGCATCAGATCGGAAGTCAGGAAACTCATTCTCCCACCATGTAGCATTTGTGACATACTTTGTTTTAAAAATTGCAAAATGGCCATAGTAATATCTACCTCTTGGAGTGGATGTGAGAACTGAGAAATAGGACGTATTTGAGAAGGTCACAGAGCTGGAACCAAAGACAGTCCCAGGGAATGTTTGCTGATTTTATTTCATCTTATCTCATCTTATCTTATCTTATCTTATCTTATTTTATGTACTGGGGATCGAACTTGGGACCTTGCGCTTCTCAGCAGGTGCTCATGCCGCCGAGCTGCCTCCCAGGCCCTGATACTCATGTTTTTGTAGGGCTGCCACTGTTGCTCTTGCACAAGATCTAAATTCAGCTCAGACATTTCAAAGAATCATAGAACGGGAAGGTGGTTAAACACAGGCCACGACATGGTTTTAAGAAATTCCTTATAAGGCGCATTAAAGGTAGTCGCTACCCTAGCCATAGCTTTAACATTCTTGCTCCCAAATCTCAGTCAGCCCCATACGCTCACAGAAGGCCTCTGCTGGGAAATTCAGGTTCTCAAAAAATAGTCCGTTCCGTTTTGGACAGCCCTGCCTGGGAACAAGATGACGCGCTGTCGCTGGAAGGGAGGAGGGATCACCCCCGCCCATGCCTGCAGAGGCCCGGATGTGATGTCAAGGGGTGAGCTTGCGCATGTGCCATTTTCTGCCCAAATCCTCTTCCTTTCTTCTTTAGTGAGTTGATTTGGATGTGAACCCCCACAGCGGAGTTCCTCCTGAAGCCACAGATTCACGTCTGCACTTATAAATGAGTCTTCTTAAGCAGCCCTCTCGCTCTCTGGTGCTGCCTGTTCTGCATGAGCTCCATGTCAGGTAACTGACACCTGCAGCACAGTGGTTGGGACTGCAAGGACGTGGAAGAGTGAGGAGACCGGCTGAGAACCTCTGGGAGGGATGTAAGTGGGTGCTGCAGTTGAATAAACATTCGGAAGAGGGGCTGGAGAAAGAAGCAGCTAACTCTGAATATCTGAAGTTTTAGCCAAGAAACAGCTAAAGTCATCTCGAGCAGAGCCTCTGGCGTTGGCGGGGCTGGCTTTGCCTTCCTGCAGTAAGAGCTCACCAGTCTGGAAGGCCGCACATCTCGGCGGCCGGGTCTCGCCCTTATCACCAGAACTCAAATCTGAGAGCTACCTGTCGGCTCTACATCTCCTTCTGTTCTTCAATCTGTATTGAATCCCCTGTGGGGAAAGGAGAGGGGATGTAATGGTGGGAGAGGCAGGCAGCTTCCCTCACCCCTCCTCTTCTCTTGTGTAGATAAGTAGAAGCCATGATTCCCTGCTTCCTTATGTATGTTATGACTTTTCAGTACTCACAACCTTGTACTTGCCAGGCAGGCGCTATGCCACTGAGCTATATCCCCCTCCATTTCCTTTTGTGTGGACCCTCCTGATAAAGTTTTACCTTTGAAAATCTCCTTTGCTAGGCTGTGTGAAGCCCAAAGGCAGGAACCACAGCTGATCCACTCCTGCCCCTCGAGCCTCACATCATGCCTGGAATATATGGTGGGTACTCGGAAATGTGCTTTAAGTTCATCAGAACAAAAATAAATAATAAAAGAACAGTAAGTTCTTTCATAGTTGAAAGCTGAAAATCTGAATCATGTAGTGTAGTGATTCTCAAACCTAGAAATTCATTGATAATCATCTGAGGCAGTTTTTGTTTGTTTTTGCTTTGAGATACCATCTGGTTGTGTAGCGCAGGCTGACCTTGAAGCTTACAGCTTCCTGCTTCAACCTGTACAATGCTGAGGTCCCAGGCCTGTGCCATGACATCCAGTGATGTGGGGAGCTTTTTGAGAAATGTATTCGTCCTTTAGTCCCTCCTCAGGTTCATTATGTCTGATGTCATCATGATAGCCCACTAGTTATGTTTAAATGTCCGGAAAGAGCTCTTTGCTGCAGGTCACTGCTGTCATTAGAGCATGGAATGTTCTGCCAAAGTCCCAGGCACTGAAGATTTACACACACACACACACACACACACACACACACACACACACACTATGTCTATATTGGAAAGTGCTGGAATCTTTGCAAGGACCTTGCTGGAGGTCCTAAGATCATTGTGAATTATGTCTTATTATTTATTCCTTATCATAGAACACATTTTTTGAATTGAACTTATGTACACAAAATGTATAGAATTTGACTTTTTAAAAAGTTAGATCCAAGTGTGGTGGTACCTGCTAAGAATCTCAGCACTAGGGAGGCTGAGGCAGAAGGACTGTTGTGAGTTCAAGCCCGGTCTGAGCTATGTAGTGAAATGCTGTCTCAAGACAAGCAAACAAACAAAAATTCCTAGAGAAGCAGGCAAATTTCACTGGCATTTAAAGACCTATTCAGTTGTGGAATGACATAAGACTCAATTAGTATTGTAACGATTGAGTCAAATGATTTTTTTATTATGTAATTAGTACAGGGTCTACAGGGTCTCACTACACAGCTCAGACTCCTAATGATCCTCCTGTTTTCAGCCTCTCAAGCACTGGGATTGCAGTTGCACACCACCACGCCCAATCTCAATCTTCTCAGGGTGTCCTGGGGGCAGGCTGGGGATCAAAAACCTCACTCTTGTGTCGTACAAGCAGGTACTTTAATCTGCTGAGCTACCTGGCCAGCCCAAATGTCATTTTTTAAAAAGATGAATAAGCCAAAGGGAACAGAACATGGAGTAAAAGCAGGAAGCACCACTCCAATTCCCTACTCCTTCCACAGCAGCAACCACGTGACTCCTCCTCTGGAAGTCTGGAAGTCTCGGCAAGCCCTTCAGTTCAAATGGAACACGAGGGCTACAAATCTAAGTCGTGTTTGCTTGGTTGGGGATTTTTTGCTTTGTTTTGTCTTTGTCTTTGAATTCACTGTGTGCCCCAGGCTGGCCTCACCCTCACAGAGATTCTTCTGCCTCCACCTCCCAAGTGCTGGGATAACAGGTGTGCATCACCACACCTGGTTCCCAGGAATGTATCTGCAATGAAGTTCACACTGGCACCGTCTTAGTGGCAAAGACCTGGTGGCAGAGAGGGTCAAATGTCCCTGAGCTGCAACACTAGTCCAGGTAGGGACATAGAGCAACCTTCCCACCTGTGCCTCTGAGTGTGATCCAGGGCAGCAGATGAGACCCTGGCAGATATGGAGCCCGAATTGCATGGTAACAAGATCCTTGGATGACAGACTTGCACTCAGAAGGTGCAGAAGCACTGCCCTGAAGAGCACCGCCCCAGCCCTGAGGATCGTGGCACCAGCCTCTCATGAGAGGGCCATGTCTTTTCTTTCTCACCCCAGTACTCAGTATATAGCTCTTTCAATGTTTTCAAAACCATTTAGTTTCCTCCTGACTTTTTTACAAAGAAAAGGAAAAAAAAAAAAAGAAAGAGAAAGAAAGAAAGAAAGAAAGAAAGAAAGAAAGAAAGAAAGAAAGAAAGAAAGAGAAAGAAAAGAAATGAAATGAAATAGCTGTCGCCACTGATTTGAAACCCCAGGGGAGAGTGAAAGAGATCAAAAGTCAACATCTGTGACTCTGCAAATAGAAAATGAACCGTTTCCCAGGCAGGATAGGAAGCAGCCTGGCTGGTCCTGCAGGGCCCCATTTGAGGTGGCCGTGCTCACTCCAGAGCCTTTAAAGGGAACCCTGGAACTGGCCCTCAAGGGAAAGCTCGCATGCTCAGCCAGACTGGAGGAAGCTCAAGGTGGATTTGCAAAGGGCCAAGCACGAGGCTTGCGGCCTGTTCCCGCTGGAGATCTCTCAGGAGGAGCTGGAGGAGCCACTGCGTCTCCTGGATGCAGATCATTTCAGACAGGTCAACTTTTAGTCCTGCATTCTCCTGGCTCTGGGCCAGCATCTGGCCCCTGCTCTGTGTAGGGTTTGAATTTGTCCAACACAGTTGCTGGACCTTCTTGCTGGTGTATCTGTCAAGCTACACCTCAGAAAAGAAGCCAGAGGGTGGCTGAGGGATCAGGCAACCAAGAGCCCAGCATGCATCCGAACATGGTGCACATGGAGAGATGGTTAGCTTCAGTGTCTGAGATCTCAGATAAATCCTTAGAACCGGACCTGAGTGGGCTGCTTTGTGGGGGCTCCCACGAGAGGTGGTAGAAGCAGTTATGGCAGATGTCATAATTGCTTGTAATAGGCTCCTCCTGGAGCTCAGAAAGGACATGAGGTCTTCTGAGAACATTCTAAGAGGACCTTCCAAGGTCAGCAGCCACTGGTTCTACAGGAGAGGAAAGCAAGAATTTGAGACAGATCAGGAACCAGGCCCAAGTTCCAAGGATTCCTAAGTGGCAGTGCCTGGAGTGACCCAAGCTCTGTGATCTCATACTGTACCTGCCTCTGTAACCAGGGACTGAAAAGTGCCAGGCCCTAGCCCTGGCTGGCTGCTTAATGAGTTAGCCCAGTAATCTTAAGCAAAGCCCTTTCTCCTACACCTTGACTGTCTCTCCTTAAAATATGAAAATATTGGTAGATACCCTTGTACTGTGAAGTGCACGGTGCACAGCAAATCCCCAAAGGGTTTTGGTTTTCTTCTTTTTCTTTCTTTTTTTTTTTTGTGGGACCAGGGTTCGAACTCATGACCTTGCACTTGCCCAGCAGGCACTTGTGCCTCGGAGCTGTCTCCCCAGCCCCGGTTTTCTTCTTTTTAAAGTGAAGGGATTTCCTTGGCACCAGCGCACACATTGTGGAGGTTTAAGACTGTTTCTGAGCTTGGCTAGCCTGATCATCCTCAGGCCAGGACTGACTGAGATTCAGGCTTGAAGCGTGCTGCCACCAAATTCCTGAGTCAGCCAGTGGCCCGGATGTTCCTAGTCCCCATGATAGTGCAAGCGCTCCTTGCCGTACTGGGCCCTCAGCCCCGTGTGCCTTCTCCATTAGCCCAAGGACCACATGGAGACAGGCTCACCTTGGCCCAGATGCAGTTTACTTTGCCCTGGGCTGAGTTCCAACTAAGAGCAAAACTCAAATGTCCTAGCCTCGGGAATGTGGGCTCCTCAGCCCCTGGCAGGATTCCAGCTGGAGGAGAGGAGAGAAGGCTCTCTCTCAGGACACATGGAGATCTGGGCGTCGCTTTTCTGCAGCAGGAAAATGCACTCCAAAAGTTGTGTTGGCAGGGCAGGGGGAGTGCTAATTAATCCTGGGGTGGGACCCTGAGCCGGAGTCCCCTGGCCTCCACAGAGAAAGCCCAGCCTCCCACCCTGCCGACTCTGGTGCAGAGCTGGGCGCTACTAGTTCACCACTCCCCTGGGACCTCTTCCACCAAAACGAAATCAGGGCCTGTCCTGGCGTGAGAAGCCTTAGTGCAGAATGCACACTTCTTTCTACAGCTGTCTTCTCTAGATCGAGGGGTTAGGGTTTCTAGAGGGATAAAGCTGCAAATGCTGGTGTTCTCTTAGTAATTCTGTCTTCCTAAGGCCATATTCAAGGTTATTGGCAAGGTTATTGGCACTTAGGTGTTCATGGCATTGTCACTTATGCTAAAAAGAAAACTGAAAACAGCATACATGTTCATGGGGGAGGATGCTAAAAAGTATATCTTTATGGTGGACAGCTATACTCATTTAAAGTGATATTTTGGGGCCTGGCAGGATGGCTCAGTGGTCTAAAGCGCCTGCTTAGGAAAGCTTAGGCGGCTTTAGGGACCGCAGTTCGATCCCTGGCACCACATGCTGCGCCAGCCCTGCCCTCAGGGCAGGCTGAGCCAGCTATAAAAATAAATAAATAAACAAGAATTTTAAAAATAAATAAATAAATAAATAAATAATAAAGTGATATTTTGAGGCGCTGAGGAGATGGCTCCGTGGCACAAGTGCCTGCCTGGCAATTGCAAGGTCGTGAGTTTGAACCCCAGTCCTGCAAAAAATAAATTAATTAATTAAATTAATAAAGTGATATTTTGCGAAATTTTAATATCCAGGAGTATACACAACATGAGAAGAGAAAAAAACTAAATTTAAAACTATATAAACAAATTAACTCCAACTGTGAAACTATATAATGATTTATATGCATCTTTATATTATATTGTATATGCGCTATACACTAGAAAAGTATCTAAAGAAATGTAAATGCTAGGCCAGGGCTGTAGCCTAGTAGTGCAGAGATTGCCTGGCAAGTGCAAGACCCTGAGTTTGATTCCTAGTACCAAAAATAGAAAATAATTTGAAAAGAGAGAAAGACAGAAACAAATGCTAAGAGTAATTCTGTGTAGAATATATAGTTATAGTGTTATGCAGTTCTTCTCTTATTTAATATTTTCTAGGCTTTCAGGGTTTTTTATTCACCAGAATTAAAAGTACATTTGTTAAAAAATGGAAATTTGTCTAGATTTTTACCTGGGTACTCTTAAGCCAAGTATGGCGATGTGTGTCAGTAATCATAGCACTTGGGAGGCTGATACAGGAGTATTTCTCCAAGTTCCAGGCCAGCCTGGGCCGCAGAGTGAGTTCAAGGCCAGCCTGAATTGCATAGCGAGACCTTGCTTCTAAACAAACAAACAGATAGACACTCTTTGAGCTCCATCCAAGTAGTATTTGTCGTGAAAGATCAGAGGTGATGCCATCAGTTTGTAGAAAGTTCTGGAAGGGCAGCGAAGAAGCCAGGGCATCGGGAAGAGTATCACTGTAGCCTTTCCTGTCTTCATCTGCATAACAAACATCCTGATAGCTAGGGACTAAAATGATCGTAGTTGGTGTAGCTCATTATTGGCAGCTCAGCCAGTAGGTCCCTCTGGCTGGGATGGGCTTACCTCTTCTCTCTTGCCACCTGGCACACCTCTGGGGCCTCAGCAGGGCTGACCTGCAGCCTCTCTCCACCTGGTTTTTCTTCTTTTAGGCTTTTCCCATGACAGTTAGCTCCTAGGAGGGAACAGAAGCTACAAGGTTCCTTAAGGCCTCGGCCCAGAAGGGGCAAGCTGTCACTTCTGGCACATACCCCAGCCAGTCTCACCCCAGCTCCTGGGGGTTAGAAATAGGTTCTGCCTTTTGATGCCAAAGGCTACGGTACATTTGCAGCTCATAATATTTGTGAAATCAGTCATGAACAAGATGGAGATTTTTATACAGTATAATTTATACAGTGTAAACTAGGAAAACACCTGTGGTAGCTTACACCTAAACATCGCTGAACTTCATTGTGGTCACCGTCTTTCTTTTTTTCTTGATCCAGCAGGGCCTACCATACTAGCACTGATGAATTTGCTATATAAGTCAAACTCGTATATCCATATGGACAAAAATTTGTAAAGATGTCTCCAGTAACAAACAAAATATTAGTTATTGTTATTATTGCTGTTTTTACATGCTTTGTGAGAGCTGAAGTCCTAAACTGTATTTGGGGCAAGGGGGATATTTCTACTTCCTGTAAGAAGTACCCTCCAGTACTTTCCTCCCACTCATGTTTACACAATCCTCAGATGTCTGTATGCATTCTTAGCCCTGTTCGCTTTCCACAGGGGCCCAGGCCAGGTTGCTACTGTGAATTTGAGCCTGTTCTCTAAAGGACCCATGATACATCAGATCAGTTCTCCTCCTGCAGCCCTGGTTGTTTACCCACATCAGCACACATTTGTACCTAGGTATTTTGCTAGCCCTAAGATCAGAGAAAGACATGGACATGGAACTGAAGGGACCAGAGAGATCTCTAGTTCTAGTGCTCTGGGCATTAGTAATCAATTTTTATTCCTGCTCGCTAGTTTTAAAGTTTCAGTTATCGGTAGTCAAACATAGTACAAAAATATCAAATGGAAAATTCCAGAAATAGATGATTTGTAAGGTTTAAATTTCATGCTGTTTTCAGTAACATGCTTAGATCTTACAATCTGCAGCTCTGTCCTTCTCAGGATGTGATTTGTCCCTTTGTCCAGAGTATCCACACTGTATATATTATCTGCCTATTAGCCACTGAACAGCCCTTTTATCAGAGGGATTGGAAAGGTATCAAATGTTTGCATCCAATATATTGTATACACAAAAGATTGTATACAATATTTGCTTTGTCAAGCAAATACTTATTTTACTTACTAATGCCTCAGAGCACAAGAATGTTGATGCCGTTTGGATCCACAAAGTTCTTCCTTTATGGGAAAGGAAAGGTGAAAGCTGTTGACTTGCTAGGGAAAGAAAAAATAAAACCAGAAAATTTATGCTGCGGTTACTAAGACCTAGAGTAAGAACACATCTGTGAACCTGTGCAAAAGAAAAAAGAAATCAGTGCTACCCTTGCTGTCATCCCTCAAATCACATGGTAAGTATTTAAGACAGAGAAGGTACACACACTACTGAAAAGGAGACAAACATGGGCTCCAGTCTGTCATCAGTGACCTCTGCTTGCCTTTTAGGTTCTAGTTAGATCTTGCTCTACCGTTTCATGTCTATCCTTCCCTCTCAACTGCTGACCCTGCGGGATGAAGCCCAATGCAGGGAAACCCCTGCCTCGTGTAGGCTGCTTACCCAGTTGTGTGAGCCTATGCGCTGTATAAAGCTTTCTCCTACATCATTCACAGAGCTTCTGCCGCTGCGATCAAACATTAATGGATAAAGTGAGAGACCCAGTGACACACAGCGACATAGCCCACCTTGTTCTACAAAGGCCCAATTTCTTACTTGTCCTCTTTTTAGTCTTGGACACTAAACGTAACTTATTCTATTGGACAACTGGCCCAGTTTCTGCAGCAGAAAAGAGAAAAAAGAAAAGCGGACCACTAGAATTGAAGAGAATTAGGAGACAGAATACCAAAGGCTGTGCGCAGACTCCTGTTCAGCTCCTGATTAGGATAAACCATTTCTTTTTTTATAGGCTAAATTTTATTTTAAAGAGTAAAAATAGCAAAGCCGGACATGGTGGTGCATGCCTGTAATCCCAGCACTTGGGAGGCTGAGGTAGGAGGATCCATGAGAGTTCAAGACCAGCCTGGACTACAAAAGTGAGCTCAAGGCCAGCCTGAATTGCTTAGCAGACCCTGTCTCAAAAAGACAAAAAAAAGAAAAAAAAAAAAAAAAAGTAAAAATAGCGGAAACAAAGATAGAAAAACAGTAACAAGCAAGAGTACATACAGTACAGAATTTCAAAACAAGAAAAGTTTAACAGTGATTGTATTACATATTTTCATCAAATAAGTTCAGAGCAACAGACATAGGTATGTAAGATTGATCGAGCTATTAAACATTAACACTTTCAATAAACATTATTTTTTTAACTCTTCCAAATGCATTTTGTATTTAAGTCACTCTTCTAAAAAAAAATTATAGGGGTTGAGAATGCAGAAAAGGCAAGGTCCTGAGAGATTCCTCATACCGCCCCAAATTTATTTTAGAATAAACCATTTCCAAAGAGTAATTTTTATTTTATTTATTTTTTGTTTTGTAGTACTGGGGAATGAACTCAGGACCCTGTGCTTGCCAGATAGGTGCTTATTCTGTTGAGCTATCTCCCTGCTCTCAAAGAGTAATATTTTAAACAATTGAGCAAACCTGACTAGAGACTAGGTACTGCTACATATGTCAAGGAATTACCACTAAATCTGAGAGGTATGACAATGACGCCGGGGCTCTGTAGAAAAACAGACTTCTGAAATGCATACTGGAATAATACAATGGCTGTACATAGTTCAGAAAAAAAAAAAAAAAGAGGGGATCGGTACATGAGGCTTCTTACTCTGTTCAGGCTGTTATCACAAAATACTACAGACTGCTAAGCAACAAGTATTCACTTCTCACAGTTCTAGAGGCTGAGGAGATTGGGATCAGAGAGCGCCTGGTGAGGGCCGCTTCCTGCTTCACAGAGGTGGCTTCTGGCTCTGTCCCCACATGGTGGAAGGCACAGGGAAGGAGTCTGAAGCCTCCTTCATAAATAATCCATAAATAATCCACTGTGTGCTAAATAAACCTTTCCTCCCTAACTTTGGGTCCTGGATCACAGATTTCCTGTGGTCCATACTGACCTGCGGCCTCCAGCCTATTTCAGACATAGCCAGTTGCTTGGTCTTGACATACTTCTTCGACTTTGTGTGGGACTGAACCTGCAGTGACCTGGCTTCTGCATGCCGGGAGTCTGTGAACATTACGCCTTCTACAGTCCGTGCCATTATGGTGAGGTGGCTGCCTGGTGCCAGGACTATGGGTGATTTTGTGGCTCACATGGACCACAGAAAATCTGCGAGCCAGTCCCCACTGGGTCAGTCAGGACAGTGTGTCTGGCCTCTCCGTGGAGGACATCCAGGCAACACGCCTATCTTTGTTATTTTTCTTGTTGCTGAGACAAAATGCCTGACACCCAAAGTTAGGGAAGAAAGGTTTATTTAGCTCACAGTTTGTAGGGTTTTCAGGGCATAAGCAGCTGACTCCGAGGCAGGGTGGCAGGGCAGGCAGGCCTCACAGAGGAGCACCGGGAAAAGAGGCTGGGAAGAGGATGAGGTGCCATCCAGAAGATGCAAGAATGAGGTCATAACCTCAGGTCTCCTAGTGTCCTTGGCAGATGGGAAGAGATGACCGAGGGGAAGGCTGCTATGTACTCTCGTGGCCTACCAGCCACCCCCATCCAGAGAGCACCCAGAGATGACTACCTTCTTCCGTGGACAACCTGGCACCTGCTTTAGGGGTGAGCATGAGTCTCAGACTGAGTCACCTGTGTCAGCCTGCAGAAGGACAGCCACTGTTCTGCCTTCCCCAGAGTGTGCATCCCACCCTGGCCTTCCCTGCACCTGTAGATCTGTCCCTGACAGCGTGTGACCAAGTCACCAGTGGCACAGAGGATGATATGACAATACAAGCAGGGTGGAGAGAACCAGGTAGGGCTTCCAGCACCGGAGAATAGAGCAAAGAGTTCCAGGAAAGGGCTGTGACAGGTTTCATTAACCTTCACACATAAAACACAGGTCCTAAGGCAGAGTTATCAAGAATGTCCAGATTCCAACCAACTGCAGAGCATTAAACCCCAGGCGTAGGGACCCGCTATGAGCCAGGGACTCTGTGTAAATGCATTGGCCACATGACCTTGAGGCTGACCCCGGCCCAAGGACCTCACCTCCCTCTGCCCTCTGTCACCCTCCTCCCACCTTCCTTCCACCCTCCTTCACCCTCCTTCACTCCCCTTCCACCCTCCATCCTCCTGTTTCCATGAAGGCACAAGTCCTAGCAACCTCAAAGCCCAGAGAAAGATCTTTTCTTGAGAAGCCAGCACCAGTGTGCACCAAGAAGGCAGGTCCTGGGAAGGGAGCAGGAACAGACAGAAACACAGAAAGAGGGCAGTGGGAGGGGGTGTTCTTATCATCCACGGGGGTGAAATGATGTTCTATTGTTTTCTTTTAACAAAAAGCTCTAATTTGCTTTCCTGTCCCTGCAGACATCATCTTATGTTCAGCACAGCATCCACTCCATAAAAATGAATCTGTCTGTGCTGCCGAAGGGAGCACATCCATAAAAATGAATCTGTGGCTGCCTGGAAGTAAACGTTTCAGGGAGCAGTAAAAATGTGATAGTGAACTTTTTTTTTTTTGGTCATCCCAGTCTAAATAAGAGTATTTACAGCAATATAAATTTGTGATATTTCCTTAGTTTTACATATTGACTTAAAAAATAGAGACACTTGTAAAAAGCTGCCTATAAGCAAAGCGGAGCGGCACACAGCAGTAACCTCTGAGAGAGTGGGGCAAGTTTGTGCCCAGTATGAGCAATTCAGTGCCCTAGTGAGACCCTGTGTCAAAATTCAAAATTCAGAAAAAGAGGAAGTAAAGAGGAGGCTGGGATGTAGTTCAGCACAAAGGCCCTGGGTTCAATCCCCAGTGCTGAAAAAATTTAAAAAAATGAAAAAGCCACCTGTACTCCTAAAGTGCTATTTTCATTTTATCATTTATGAACAATGAGGCATTTGATTCATGTATGCCACTATGTATGTATGCCATGTTGCAAAATAGTTTCAAGGCCTGGAAGTTGTCTGTGTTCTGCCTGGTCATCTCCTGATCCCTGGTGACCACTGATAATGCTTTTACCGTCTCTGGATGTTGGGCTTTCCTGGGATGTGAACTGTGGGACCAAATAGTAGGCAAATGTTTCAGACTGGCTGCTTTCACTTTGGCTGGGCGCTTAGAGCTCCTCCCTGTGTTTTTATAGCTTGGTAGCACATTTGTTGGTAGTACTAATATCCTCCCATCCTGCAGATATTGACCATAAGGCATCTTGCTTGCTTCCAAGTGTCGATGATTACTCATAAAGCTGTTATAAACATCTGCATGCAGTTCTTATACAGAGACAAGCATTCAAGGCACTTCATTTTTAAGATGACACAAGGGAAAGAGGCAGAGATACTTTGTCATTCAGGGAAATGGATTAAAGTCAACACATGATTCGATTAGCATTTTTTTTTCTTGAGATCCTGAGACCAGATCCATGTTTTACATCCAACAATGGAAAGATGGTCTAGGTGTCCTTTCCCTGAAGGAAAGGCTTCCCTGATTTCCCTTTCTGCCATCTCTAGCTTGAAAATCTTACTGGCCTTCCTCACGCTCAGCCCGACCACTCTCCAGGTTCTCCCAGCACAGCCTGCTTCACCAGAGGCCTACAGGACAACAAGAGCTTCATTGACTCATCTTCGTGTTCCCAGATCCTAGAAACTGTTCAACAGCAACAATGGATGTGTGCAGAGAAGAAGGAATGTTGTCTTTCTTTACTGTGAACACTAAATTTAATTTTATATCTGTATCTTCTAGGTTGAGTCAATTCTGCATCAGTTCACATGGACTTCAAAAAGCCCTTGCTCATTTCTCTGATGCTCTGTGGATAGAATGTGTCATTATCCCCACTGGGATGTGAATTCTAAGGCTACAGAGCAAGTTCTCAGGCCAGGAAGAGAATTTGGATCTGTGCCTCAGAGCAATCCTCTCTCTCATCCATCAGCCCAGTTTTCCACAATAAGACTGTTGTTCCACCCTGTATCGCATTTCTATGATACATCAGCAGGTAGCGTAGGTTATTTGTAGCTGAAAGATGAAGAATTGGCCAGCTTGGTGTCACCAAAAAATTCACATGAAAGTCAACATCATTCTTCCCAGAACTGGGAAGACCATTCTAAAATTTATATGGAATCACAAAGCATTCTGAGTAGCCAAAGCCTTTCTGAGCAAAAGTCACAAAGCAGAAAGCAATATACTATCTAACTTCCAAATATATTATAAAACTATAGAAATTAAAAAGAATGGTATCGGCATAAAAGCTAACATACGGGCCAACGGAAGTGGAAACTGGAACAAACCCATTTATAGCCAACTGACCTTTTGATAAAGGACTCAAGGACTTTACAAGAGAGAAATTCACTCATTTCAATAAATGGTGCTGAGTAAACTAACTATATCTATGCAGAAGAATTAAACTAGGGGCCCGGCAGGATGGCTCAGTGGTCTAAAGTGCCTGCTTAGGAAAGCTTGGGTGGTGGTAGGGACTGCGGTTTGATCCCTGGCACCACATGCTGTGCCAGCCCTGCCCTCAGGGCAGGCTGAGCCGGCCATAAAAATAAGTAAATAAACAAACAAAAGTTCTGAAACAAGAAAAAAAAAAATAAAATTAGAAAATTAAACTAGACAACTATCTATACCATACAGAGCACGCAAATGGATTGAGGGCTGCACTAAGGGCCCAGAATAACAAAAGCAAACAGAGGAGAGATTTTTTTTTTTTTTTTTTTTTTTTTTTTTTGAGAGAGTCTCGCTATGCAGTTCAGGCTGGCCTTGAGCTCACTTTTGTAGCCCAGACTGGTATCAAACTCGCACCGATCCTCCTGCCTCAGCCTCCGGAGTGCTGGGATTACAGGAGTGTGCCACTACACCCGACTAGAAGAGAGATGTTTTAAGACATCAATCTGAGCAAACATGGTTGGATATGACCTCAAAATCACAGGCAGCAAAAACTGAAGTTAACAAATGGTATTGCATCACACTAGAACACTTACAAAACAAAGAAGCAATGAACAGAACTAAGAGACAGCCTATGAAGTGGGAAAAATGTTGAAAGTATGCATCTGATGAGAGGTTAATATCCAAAACTTACAAGGAATTCAAACAACTCCATATCAAAACAACACACACACACACACACACACACACACCTTCAGATAATTGAACTAAAAGGGTGTTAAATATTTGAATAAAAATTTCTCTAAGAAATTTGTACGGATGCCCAATAGATGTATAAAAAATGTTTAACGTTGCTAAACATGGGAATCCAAATCAAAACCATAATAAGATAACACTCATGAGCCTCGTTAGGATGGCTCTTAGCAAAACGCCAAGTACTTGTTAGGGAAGATGTGAAGGACAAGGAATTGTTACATATGGTCAGTTGAAACGTAAACTATGGAAGACAGCATGGAGGTTTTTTAAAAATCTCACAATACAACTATGATTTGATTTAGTAACTCTACTATTTCACTCAAAGTAAATGAAGTCAGCATGTGAAAGATACATCTATACTCCTGGGCTTATTGCAGTACCATTTACACTAGGCAGAGTAAACAGTAAGCCTAAGTATCTATCCACTGCTTCATAGATAATGAAAATATGGTACAGACATACATAAATGAATACTGTTTGGTTATTAAAAACAGCACAAAAGGATTCAGGCACAATGGTGCATGCCAGCAGTCCTAGCCCTTGGGAGGCAGAGGCAGGAAGATTGCAGCAAGTTCAAGACCAGCTTGGGATACATAGGGAAACCTTGTCTCAAACAAATGAACAATACCATGAAGACCTATTTTCAACCTGGGTAGAGCTGAAGGGCATTTTATTAAATGCAACAAATCAAGCACACAAAGAAACATTTTCTGATCTCACTCACATATCATAATCTAAGATATGATATGGTAGGTGAGAGTAGAATGTAAAGTGGATATTGGAGGCTGAGGAGCGTAGTGGAAGGACAGATGGAAAGAGGTTCCTCATGGACCAACCTTAAAGACAAATAGGAGGCATAATTAGTATCTGTCAAGGTTTTCTAAGAGGTGCAGATATAACACAAGATGTATAAATGTATAAGAAATCTTAAGGTTGGCTTACAACAGTCGCCACAGAGTCAGATGAGGAAGCGTGCAGTGGGCATCTGCACACTGGAAACTAAAAGATTTAGTTTAAGGTCTGGATCTCACTTCAGTGTTCTATCCAAGTCCATAACGGGAAGCCCATGGATCTGTGATGGAAGACTGATAAGTCTACACCAGAAGGCTGAGGGATCTAAGGCAAAAGTCAGGAGTCTGCGCTAGAGCCAGGAGATGACATCCAAGTTGACGGTGAAGACTAGCACTCCTCCAAGCAAAAATGAGACCTTCTGTCCTGTCCCATTTTCCTTTAAGTGATGAGTCCCTCTAGACTCTAGAGTGGGGCCTTCACAGCCTAGGGTATGGAATTGCTAAGCCATTTAGTTGAGCTCTTAGCTTCTCACATTGATACAATCAATCAACCATCATATCACTTCTGGTGTTTTATGGCATAGTGGAGTGACTATAGTTACTGAGTTGAGGAGAAGGCAAGAACAGGGAGAGGGGGAAAAGCGAGTTACCTAGATACGTCAGCAGGATGAGTTAGACAACTGCGCTGTGCATGTCTTCTGGTCTGTGGAAAGGAGCAGCTAATACTTAATTTGTTTTGTCTCCTTTTGTCAATTGTTTGTACTTTTTCTCTTCTTCATTTCTTAGCAATTTCTTCTTTCTTCTAATTTTGCATGCATATATCTGGTAATATGAATAACTGGTTAGAAGACAACACTACACATTACAACAAATACCATGAAATTCATATTGCTTGGTTAAGTGAAATTCTGTAATTTTTTCTGTTTTAATTCTAATTTGTACTCTTTGTAACAAGTGAAAAGAAAAAAACAAAAACAATGTACCACACACCTGAGAATAGCTGAAAGAGAGTATTTTGAATGTGTTCACCATAAAGAAGTGACGAAGTTTAAGGTAATAGACATGCTAAATTGATCCAAGTTGATGCTTACTCAGTGTATACAAGAATCAAGACATTATGTTAGGCCTTATAATATCTAAAAATATTATTTATCAATTAAAAATAAAAGCCACTCATTAAAAATCAGTAATTTTATTGGTAAATATTAGAAGTAAGAATAGTGAGATTCAGGATGACATTTTAGTACATGCACATAATTCTGACTACTTTCTTGTCCTGTATCTTCATCTCCTTTCTCTCTCCTCTTCCCTATCACTAAGTCCACCTTCAGGCTGTCTTCTCTCCTTTGTTTTTTGCATTTATTTGTACTTAGCTTTAAATCGCTTACAAAAGAGAAACCCTGTGATGTTTAACCTGGGACTGGTTCAACGCAATTGTCTCCTGTACCATTGATGGGAGACCTTCTCATTCACAGATGGACACTCACCTGTTGAGGGGCACTGAGTCCCATCTTAGCTGTTGTGAACAGTGGCACAACATCCAGGGGTACACAGATATCTTTGACACACTAGCTTCACTTCCTTCAGATATGTACATGTGAGTGTCCAGCCAATTTTTTTTTTTTTTTCAGGACTGGGGTACGAACTCATGGCCTTGCACTTGCACTTGCCAGAGGCAGGCACTTGTGCCATGAAACTATCTCCCAAGCCCCTATTCAGCCAGTTCGTATGTAGAATAAAGCAAATTTCTGGCTGTCTATTCTGGATCGTATATCTACATATTTTCCATCTCTTAGTAGGGCTACATTTTAATTATCACAGCTTTTATAATATATTTAAATAACTAATTTGTCTAGCCTCTTCTCATTCACATTTTTACTTCAGCTTTTCTTGGATAAATTTATGGATTTATTCTTCCTAAGAAGATTTAAAATAGAATCAGATTTTCCAAAATTTTCATGAGATTGAAGGTGATCTTGTGTAAATCGTTATGGGATTTGTATTAGGGTTCTGCAAAGAAACAGAACCAACAGGCTATGCATACAGAGATAGATTTCCTGAACACTAGGAAATTTGAAGCTCTTCTGACAGAAGGAAGCAGTAATCAGGTTGCATGGCTCAGTGGAATTCAATCTGCTCTTACTGGAGGTATGTGTAAGAAGAAGCAAGCTGATGTGACCAGAAATTTGAATGCCAGGAATTACTGATTCCTACAGGTTACTCTCCTCTGCTCTGTGAATGACTGCTAAAGGAATTCAAAGCAAGCACAATGTGATAAACAGAGATTTGTTGCCTGACCAATTGGACTGGGCATTCCATCTTCTTGCAGGTAAAAGCAACTAAGAAAAGCAATCAAAGATTTTAGATTTTATTTATATCCGCAAAGGAAGTGCACTTTCATAAGGCTCCTTTTTTTCTTTCAACTAGATTTCTAGATGTAAACACAGAGTAAAGCAAACAAACCACCAAAATGAGGAAGTATCTGTAAGTAAAACATCTTAGCTGCAAAGGCACGGCCTGGAGGATAGCGCTGCATGATGTGATCAGTCAGTTCACTGGGCTGAAAAAAAAGAAATTATCTCATGGCTGGCTCAGGGAGACCAGTCACAATGCATAAAAGCTGAGAAATCGCAGGTTAAGCTAGCACACACAGAAACAGTTAACAGTGCTCTAGGCTTATCCTTGAGAATTTTTAATTGTTGTGTTCAGTCCTGGAGATTCAACTTACGGCCTTCGCATTAAACTGCATCCTCATTTCTACTTTTAATTTTTTATTTGGAAATAGGGTTTTACTAAGTCACAATGAACTTGTGATCCTTCTGCCTCAGTCTCCCAGAATGCCAGGATTACAGGCGCATCCATCATGCCCAGCTGAGGGGAAGGAGAGGAAAATAAAGGACACCAAAACACAGGATTGCAGGCATGTTCCACCATGCCCAGCTAACACTAATGTAAATACCAATATTTATATGAATACATATGCATTATATATTTAATATATGAATAAATTATATTATGTATAGTTTAATTTTGTACATGTTGAATAATTATGGTTTTTTCTTTTCTTTTCTTTTCTTTTTTGCGGGACTGGGGTTTGAACTCATAACCTTGCATTTCGCCAGGCAGGCACTTGTGCCCTGGAGCTATCTTCCCAGCCCCAAATAATTGTTTTAATTAATAAAATTAGCCCCACTGAGAACAGAACCAGATGACTAAAACAAAAATTTTTACTATTCTATAGTCACAAAGCTAAAAGTTTAAAAGGACTTCTAAGTTTTATATTTGACTTTTAATGTAAAGCAAAAACATCCTGAAGTAACACAGACTACAAGATACATGTGACTCGAAATATAAACGTCAGGGTGTAGGCAGATGTTCCAGCTGCTGTCAGATTTTGCAGGTAGCAGATGTGATGGGGTCCACACTGAGGAATTCAGTGGTGAAGGAGAACACAGGAAACATCTGAGTCCCAGACGGAACAAGCAGAACAACTTCCGGAGGGAAACCAGGAGGAAAGAGTGCAGTCGGGAAATCACAAGGAGCAAACCAAAACCAGAAAGCTATAGACCAATCTCTTTAAGGTAGATGCAAATGTCCTCAACAAGATGCTGGCAGCCAGAGTGCAATGAATCATCAAAAAGGTTATGCAGCATGACCAAGTAGGCTTCATCCCAAGGATGCAAGGATGGTTTGACAAATGCAAATTAATAAATGTAGCATATCCCATAAAGAGAAACAAGGACAAAAATCACGTGATCATCTCCGTAGGCATAGGAAAAAGCCTTTAATAAAAACCAACATCCTTTCATGATTAAAAAAAAAAAAAAAAAACGAAAGAACATAGGTATAGAAGGACCTATCTCAATCTAATAAAAAGTCATTGAGGGAAAATCTGTCAGTATCATATTACATGGGAGAAAACTGAAAATGTACCCTCTAAAATCAGGGATAAGAGACTGGAAGGATAGCGCAGTGGACTAAGCACCTGTGTAGGCAAGCATAAGGACTGGGGTTCGATCCCTAGTTCTGCATGCCGCACCTGCCCCACCCCCAGGGCAAACCTGAGTCCAGGTGTGGTGACGCACACCTGTGATCCCAGCACTGGGGAAGCTGGAAGCAGGAGGGTCACTATGAGTCTGAGCTGCATAATGAGACCCTGTACCAAATACATGAATGGAAAAATATAATAAAATCAGGAATAAGAGAAGGATATTCACCATGCTGGTTCAACACAGTACTTTAGTATAATGAAAATTTAGGCAAGAAAAAATAAATAAAAAGTACACACATAGATAGATAGATAGATAAATAGATAGATAGATAGATAGACAGATTCATGTAGACAGACATTATATATAGTCAAATTATCATAATTTTACAGTTTATTTGATCCTCTACAAAAAGACTCCCAAAATTCATCAAATGACTCCTAGGATAACCAAATTCAGCAATGTGATAGGACACAAAATCAACCCAGAAAAATCCGTAGCTTTTCTATATACAAAAACCAAGGGAAGGGTTGGCCAAACAGCTCAGCAGATTTAAACACCTGCAAACAGGCACAGGGACCAGGGGTTTGATCCTTGGCCCTGCTGTACTAACTCTGCTGCCCAGGCACGCTGAGATGGCAATTGAGACTGGGCATGGTGGCTCATAGCTAAAAATCCCAGCTTTTGGGAGACTGTAAACAGGTGGATCACTAAGAGTCTCATCTAGTAGTGAGGCCCTGAGTACCTGTAGACCCTTCCTTTAAAAATACAAAAAAAGGGGCCCGGCAGGATGGCTCAGTGGT